>JASDQU010241168.1:173772-189261 GCA_032191745.1 Picea mariana | reverse complement strand
ATATATATATATATATATATGGCTATGTAATTTAAAGAGAGATACTATTTTGGCTATCTAATAAAATGCATTGATGGTTCTCCCACTTCTTTTGTATGTCCACTTGTAGCTCTATGTGTTTCTATATATGATGTTGTAATGTGTATTGCTCTATGTAAGGATCTACCAATAACTTCTTGTACTTTCCCTTAGACTAAAACACTTCAACTTGTGAACTTGAGCCATTGTTTTCATTATTTCCATCTTGATTTACTGTAATGGGTTCTTCTTGAAACCCATTTTCGTTAGAAATTGTGACCATGTAACACCTCTTTTCCTCAATTCATCCATGACAATTAACTCGTGGTGATACATGATACATTCCACATTCTTAGGGTTTCTTTGAATCTCTTCATATTCATGATGAATCTCCTAGTGTGTGATGAAAATATATGAATATCCTTATGAAGATGATTTACAAGTGGTAGAGAGGAAACCTTAACCTCTTTTTTATGAATATATTCCTCTTTATGATGAGTTTCCTAGTGACTAGAATGTATTTTTTTAAAGGGAAGTAGAAACAACTTAGGCTAGTCATGAGAAAGTAGTGGTAGAGAGTTTTCAACTTGAATCTTCCCCATTGGAAATGTTCTAATATATAGTGCAGTGACCCTACTTTTATGTCTATTATATGGAAGCCATTTTTGTTAGGTGATTCCTATGTGTCTTGGTTGTGTTAAGGTTTAAGCTATTATTAGGTTTCTTTTCAATTTACTAGATAACCATAACATAGATAAGATCACTGAGAGAAACACAGTCAGAAGATACACACCATTTATCCTAGGAAACCCTCATGGGGGAGAAAACCCAACAAAAACTTCCTTAATATAGATAGCCAATACAATGCCAAGACAATAAATCAAACACTAGAGAATATCCTCCTCTGAGCAATGTGCCTCTCTCTTCCTTCTTCTCCCAACCGTAGATACCAAAATTGTGCATTGAGTGAGCGAATGAGTGAGTGATCAAATGAGGCATTGGCTTCCTTTATTTATACAAAATGGTAGGTGCTGGAAAGTTGTCTCTTCACTGGGCATGGTCGACTTGTCTTCTTAGTGGTTAAAACCACTTTAATTAGACTCGGGGATAACTTCTCAATTTGCATATTATATTTAGGGTTTGACCAATCCACAACAAGGGATTTGGTCAATTGCAATGTTGGACATGATTAATCCACAAAAGGGGATTGATATAATTAACAATGACTCAATAAATAAATATAATACTCTTTGCAGTTACAATATTTCAACACTCCCCCTTAACAAGAAGGGAATTATACAACATCATCAGGAGAGAGAGAGGGAAACAACAACAACAACATCTGGAATACTGACTAGCATATCTCTAAATAATAAAAAAAAAATCTCATCATCATCATTCACAGCATGGAGGTGGAGTATCATCATCATCCTCATCAGCATGAGGCTAAAGTAACATCATCATCTTCTTTAGCATGAGGCTAATGTAATATCATCAACATATTTAGCATGATGCTAAAGTAACATCATCATATTCTTTAGGATGAGGCTAAAGCAATATCATCAACATCTTTAGCATGAGGATAAAGTAACATCATCATCTTTAGTAACAACATAAGGCTGATACAACATCAACAACAACAATATCACAACACGAAGGCTGGAGAATCATCAACATCAACACTAGGATGGAAATATTTAGCATGAAGATGGAATCTTAGCAACATCAACATGAAGCTGGAAATATTCAACACAAGGTTTTCATCACAACAACATCAGCACAAAGCCAGAAATATTCAGCATGAGGCTGGCATCAACAACATCAGCACAAAGATGGAAATATTAAGCACAAGTATGGAAACAACAACATTAGCACGAAGTTGGAAATATTCAGCATGAGGCTGGCATCAACAACATCAACACGAAGCTAGAAATCTTCAGCACGAAGCTGGAAATATTCAACACGAGGCTGGCATCACAACATCTTGTGGTACTCTAATAGATCCAAAGGATCTTCCTAGGAATCAAAAGATTCCCTAGGATATAAAATCCTAACGGAGCTACCACTACTGACCAAAGATAACATATACATGCACAAGTACTCTGATAGCCCATCCTTTTGGACCTTCAGGATTTGTCCAGGGATGATCAATCCCCTAGAATATAAAATCCTAACTGAGCTACCCACTATTGATCAGGATACCATAGTATCATCAACACTACTCCCCCTTTTGAGGGAGGTCCTTTCAGACTATACCAAGCTTGTCTTGAAAGTGCTCAAACTTTACACGAGATAGAGGCTTGGTCAACACATCTGCAACTTGTTCATCCATGCCAACATAATGGAGCTTTATAGCTCCTCTCTGCATTATATCATGAATGGCGTGATATCGGATCTCTATGTGCTTTAACTTATCATGGAACACATCATTTTTATACAACTTTGGTTTTCACATAGGATCATGGTGGCTTCCATCTCCAGATCAAATAGATCTGTCAACAACATCTTAAGCCATATGGCTTCACAATTGGTAGAACATGCAACAATGTATTATGCTTCTTCCATGCTGAGAGAAATTCTTGATTTCTTCCTACTCTTCCATGAGATCATGGCTGACCCCAGACTGAAACAACATCCTGAAGTGCTCTTTATGTCAGAGACACTTCCAACTGTTGTGGGTGGGAAATCCCTCTTATGGACTAGCACTAAGGGTTTTATCATGCATGCAGAAATGACCTAAAGATTCTTAGTTTTTACCATCATCCCATGCCTAGACCCCCATTACTCATATGTAAATACAAGGCTCAAGAGATTAAGTTGACGTACCTTATTTTTCATGTTTGATGTTGATCCCTTTTCACACTTGGTCATTCCTTGACTGCAACTCTCCTCCCAATGCTGACCTGCATTCACTAAAGAAAAACAAATAACTCCACATGCATTTTATCTATGAACTAACGGGTTAGAGATTTAATCAATCATACAATCAATATTCCAATAATGACAATCTCATATGGCGGGACAGGAAAATAAATTCTTTTATTAACTTCACAATGATACCTTACAATGATAAAGTCGTCTATTGCTCCTCGATCCTGGTCTTGGGCTCTTCTTCCACTGTCTTCCAACTACTTTTCTCTATACTTATCTTTGCACAAGGAGGCTAAAGGTTGGGACAAAAGGAATGCTCAATCGGGTATAGTTTCTTTACTATGATTCTCTTGCTTTCAAATGGGACCCCTAACCCTTCTTTTATAGGCTAGAAGAAGCTAGGTATTTGGTCGAGTTACCGGCCATGCATGGCCAAAAGGTTTAATTAACTTACCCAAAGTTGTGTGCTCCATCAACAACTTTCCTTTTTCTATTATTTTTTAGGTACATGTGGGATGTCTTGGGTTAGCTAGCATGTACACGCGTGTAGTAATAGAGCAATGTGCGTGGGACTTTATAAAAGGGGTTTTTAAGAAGAGTTGTTCAACAGTGTTTTGGCAAAGAAGGAATGTGAGATGGCCTGATGCCAGGTAATCATGTCTAGTGAAAATTAGGGTTATAATAGATGCCCCCTAATGTGTGAGGTCAGAAGAGCATCTGATGGCCGAAATACATTAACAATCTTCACCGATGTTCTGAACAAGTGAGCCTAGGGACCAGAAATCGGGAGGTGTCGTCTACAAAATAATAACTGTCTCACCGAGGTGGGCATACCCATGCTCGGGATAAAAAAAAATCATGGCTACCAATCAAATACACTGTAGATACATGTCATATAACTATATAAAGTGTAGCCACGAGCAATACACAGCGGAGCTACATCTCGAAATCAAAAAATATACATGTAGAGTATCCATTTTCTAGAAGTTGATAAGGCCTGATGGCTGGAGATGAGGTCTTTAGAGCTCGAGAAACAACTTCAAAATATTCAAAACTCAGGTAGGAGTGTAATATGAGTGTACAAATTCACTACCCAGAGGTCTTTGATGGCTCGTCGATCATGGACTAGAGTCTTGATTATCAGACTGAAGGCTTCCTTGATTTCGAACAAAGACTTGATTGGACTTTCAGGATGGTCGGGCATGAGGGGAAGAGACAAATTGTAGAGGGGCCAACTCAGGCTTGGTAAAAACTTCCCTTGGACAATAGCACAACAAATGATGAGACTCAGGTAGCATGGCATTAACATAAGTTTGTGAGGCAGGAGGCAACACAAACTCTCCATATGTTTGGAAGAATAACCAAACAGAGGAGGACACAGCTCAATGTAGTGGGAACAACTTCCTAAGGTCATATGAAATCCCAGGGTTTGACAAACAAACGAACATATGTGCTTTATCCAAGGGCGATGCATTGTGCTGCCAATAAAAGAAAATACTTTTCCCTTCCCCTTTTTGGGGTATATTTGATTTTTTTTTGTCTTTTTCAATAATTTTGGAAAAATAATAGAAGAATATTACATTACAAAGGAGGAATGAGTGTCACAAACATATGAGTTTTAGGCGCAAGGACAAGACTGATGTTCAAAGTAAGGACACTTGGGAAAAATCCCTCCTGGGGCCAAAGGTGTCAAGACGCAGAGGCAAAGTGCTACAGGGCTTGCGTATAATGCATGCTTCAGATGGTTTAGTTGAGAGAAACATGGAGCCGGCATTAGACCAGAGATGCAGGTATGCAAATGCGATTAATAAGACACACAATGGTAACGTCCTTCGATGTAAGTTTAACGAGCCTAGAGAAGGTAAGCTCGGCGGTTTTTTCATATTTAGAGAGTCTGAAAAATGTAAAAGGAGACTCCAATGGGGTACCTTTTTTGAAGGTAGTCTAGTTGGTTCGAAAAAGGGGTAAACTAGCACCAACAAGACGTCTATTCAAAACCATTTTAACGAGTGTGATAAAGACAATATCACTCAGCCATTTTTTCATTTTTAAGGAGTTTGAAAAAAGCTTCACTATGGACTCCTTCATGAATGTTCTTCTGGACCATTTTAACGAGTGTGAAAGAATAAGGTCACTCGACGATCTTTTCAATTTTAGGGAGTCTGAAAAGAGCTTAACTATGGACTCTGTGGGGGTTCCTTTTCATAAATTTAGTCCCTCACGCCCGAAAAAGGGTTAAAATTATACCTGAGAGTACTCTTCTAGAGAACTAAAGTTCCTAGAGTATACCTTTGTTTGTATAGTTGACCATCCGGACCGAAAACGGGGTAAACTACGGTCGGACAGACGTGCCTTCAAATTTCAGTTTAACGAGCATGAAAGACAACAAGATCACTCAAAAATATTTTCACATTTAGAGGGTCTGAAAAGAGCTTAAAAGAAGACCCGTAGGGGGCTATGACTCATATATGAAACCGGTTCGAGTAGAGCCTACTGATAGGCTCATACCAAGAGTCTCTTCGATAGTCAACTTGAGAAGTCTCCCATAAGGGAAGAAAAAAAAAACCACAGTGTAAGTCCTCCCATAGTATAGAATCTGTAGTCATGGCTTCAAGGATAGCCTCATCTAAAGGCAATTCAAAATCCGAGAAATCATGCAAGCGAGGGCCGACAGTAACAAAGGGTGAAGTAAACTGACCATATTCCATATGATGATGGAGGTTTTGGCCATGTCTAGTAGAGTCTATCAATGAAGAATCACAAGTATGAGAGCTTGAGGATCTACAAACAACGAGATCAGATTCAGAAGAAGACTCAAAATCACTCATACCAAGAGGGGGAAGCAAGGGATCCCAAGACCCCATTGGATAAACCAATGAATCAATTGCTGAGACCAAGTCTCAGGAAGGAAAACATGATTGCATAGGTTCCTTCTTAGAATCAATTAAACATCAAGGATAAGATGCCACATAATTAACCCGTGGCGGGGTCGAGTCTACACGAACACTAGGAACATGTAGACGGGTAGTCTGAAATAACATCGAATTAGGATGGTTATTATTAGGTGCCATCTGGTCAATAGTGACAATGCTTCCATTGTGAGGGAAATGCATCATCTGGAAGAACGTAGACACCACAACATTCATAGCATATACATAATCACGCCCAAGAAGCATATTGAAATCTAACGGGCTTGCACCACTATAACATCAACAAGGACAATTTTCCCACCTAACAAGATAGGAAACTGAGGAAGAACCCCCTAAACAATCACTAGTATGTCTGTCAGAAGCCAACAACTCATGCTAAGTAGAAACAAGATTGGGACATCCCAAGACTTTCCAAACCGAGGAGGATAAAATACTTGCGAAGGCTCCTTCATCCACTATACATCGATAAATGTTTGTTGAATTAACTTCAAACCTTATTTAAAAAGGTGCATAAGAAGGAAGACGAGGCTCAACAAGATCATGCCAATGAAAGGAAACCATCCTAGAGCTTGGAGGGGGTGTACTCGGAACAAGAGGAATGCCCCTTTGTTATGAAAGTACTAAACTGGAAATGCTAAAAACATAGTCGGTAGACACTTCACTCCCCAAGAGAGGAGTGGTATCAGATGAAGACTGCATCGGTGTGACCACTTTCTCAACCAATGGATGAAAAAGATGCGGGACTACATGGTCTAAAGGTACCTCACCCCCCAAAAGAGGAGTGGGATCAGCCGATGATTGCATCAGCATGACCACTTTCACAACCAATGGATGAATAGGCTACGAGACTACATGGTATAAAGGCACCTCACCCCCCAAGAGAGGAGTGGGATTAGCCGATGACTGCATTGACATGACCACTTTCTCAACCATTGGCTGAATAGGCTGAGAGACTACATGGTCTAAAGGCACCTCACCCCCCAAAAGAGGAGTGGGATCAGCTGATGACTACATCAGCATGACCACTTTCGCAACCAATGGCTGAATAGGCTGTGAGACTACATGGTCTAAAGGCACCTCACCCCCCAAAAGAGGAGTGGGATCAGCCAATGACTACATCAGCATGACCACTTTCTCAACCAATGACTGAATAGACTGTGAGGAAACTGTAGAAGACCCAGAATTAGAAGATCTTGCAAATAGGGACCACAATCTTTGTACCTCTGGAAGGCCAGGGCACAAATGAGTAAGGTGATCTCCCTTGCAAAGCTTACAAGGGAACTTAGGTTTATGTCCTATCCATCTATTTTTCTCAATAGAATCAATGCCCCCAGCATGACTGGCAGTGGCTAGTTGCACATCTCCAACCTGACTTGTAGAGGTTGGTGATGGGTCGATAACATGACTTGTAGAGGCTACAAACCTATTGCCAGTATGACTAGTAGTGACTGGACTTTTTCCCCCAGCATGACTTGCATAGGGTGGGTGCTTTCCCCCAGCATGACTTGCAGAGGCTGGGTGCTGGTCTTCAATGTGATTTGCAGAGGTTGTCGACCTATCTCCAATATGACTCAGAGAGGTTGGTGATTTCTCCTTCCTATTCTTCCTCTGTCTATTTCGTTTAGACTTTCGGTTACTAGTAACTGTACTTTCACCAGATGTGGGAGAAGGAGGAGGAGAAGACTTTGTTGATGAAGAAACATCAACAGGGTGCCCATGACATAAAGTGCTTAATTGAGAAGCATCAAGAGCATTTGGGGCATTTGGAATGGTACCCAACCAAACCGGTAATCCCACTTTCAACCCAGGAATGTACAAAGTGGCTATCAAAGGGACACCAACATTTCCGAAGAAAGGAAAAGCACAAGAATCCCCTTGCAAAGGGGTTCCTTGGTTGGTATCATTAGGAACATTAGCCATGAATATATTATGCATAGGTTCTCCCCTTGAGGGATCGTTGAAATCCGTAAAAGTTTCACACACTGACTTTGAAGAACCAATTTTATCAAAACAACGCCTATAAAGAGGTGGCTCCATGTTCTTAACCGAAAGATAGAAAATTCCTCATGACTAGCGGAGTGGGAAGTCTACCACCCTAGGTCAGAGACCCAAATCCATGACTGACTAACTCACTATGGAAAACTAGGGAGCACAGAGCACACACTAAAAAGTTCCTAAAGGAAAATCAAGCAAATGACTAACTAGTTGGAAGAACAGTTACACCAACCAACACTAGAGCAACTTACCAGTGCAAGTGAAACTTGAAAATGGAAGCACCCTCCAGGTATACTCTGCAAAGCATGGCCCGATGTTGTCTGTCCTATACCCTCACAGTCACCTGTGTATGTCACTAGAAAGATAGGCAACTAGGTTTCCAGTGCACGAACAGTCATCAGGTGGGTACAATTGACAGTCGGGTAGACCACAATGAGAAGGGTATCAAGCCCGAAACCTGCCAAGGGTATCAAAAGCAAGTGGTCTGAAAGACAAATGAGGACCTCAAACGAATTCGAGACCCACGAAGCTCCGTGGGAAATGCAATCGATGGAATCCCAAGACAATCCCTCTATATGTGTTCTCCACTACGATTGGTCCGGCTTTGGAGGGGTTATCTCCGCTACCTTTCCACATGAGACCTCGTGTTTAGCCCCTGTGTTAGAGGGGGGTCCCAGATAACTTTCATGATACTGTACTTCTACACTCCTTAGCACAGACTCATATGTTTGTTTTATATCCTTGAAGAGTTTCCTCTCCAAACTAAATCAAGGCTTTAGCCTAATCTAGTTGATGGACCCTACAAACATAAAGTCTAGTAATTTTTAATTAGCACTCTTTTTAAGGCTTGATTTACTCAAAAGGGGTATGGTAGTGCAACTGATGTTGTTAATACTCTTTGTGAAAAATGATGAAACTTACATGAACACTGGAAAAGAATGATTATATTTCTTATTTTTTATTTTTTTTGAAATTCTTTTAAAATTAGAAGAAAACACAACGCTATGCTAATTTCTTTTTCTTTTTCAAATAACAATGCAAAGAAAATGCCAGGAAAGAAAGAGATCTAACAAACTAAGTTTTTTTTTTTAATATTTTCTTCTAATCAAAGCAGAAATAACAAAAGATTCTAAAATAAACTGATGAATGCACGATTCATGGCCCCCCCAAGCCATGAGGGGAATTTTTTTTTTAAATGCAACTCATTTTTCTTAAAATTTCAAGCTAAAAACAAGTTTAAAAAGATAAGAAACACAAAAAATATTTTAAACGAAAAAGAAATCTATGCTGGAATACAACCTAGGCTAAAACTACTTTGACAGAGACCAAGAACCCTGAGAGGTATAACTCTTGACAAGTAAAGGATGACTGCCTCTCCTTAAACCAAACAATTTTCTCAACAAGCACGCTGCTAAAAGTTCAACAACCAGTGTGTGCACGTGAGCTGTGTAAGGTCAGAATGTGTGTACATGCATGTAGACCTTATGCAGGCCGCGTGTACCTCTGCAACTCTTCAAAAAATGAAATGACAAGCAATCAAGCATTGGCAAAGACTACTGGTATTGAGAACCAGAATCTCTTGAACACTCAAAAACTTACTTTGACAGAAAAAGAAAACAATTGACGGAAAATTTCATAGAACAAAACAATCTGAGGTGAAACCTAAGCTATAGACTACAAACAACAAAGACTAGAAAGAGTTCCAGAAAACCCCTGAAAAGGATTATTTCTGACAGGGGAGAGGATGACTGCCTCTCTAAAAGAAATTTTCTAGAATCATACACGTGATTGACACTTCCTCAGCTAGCATGTACACGCGGGTTGTGGGAAGGTAGGGCACGGGTACATGTGTGCAGACCTTAAACAAGCCGCGTGTACCTCTGCGGGTCTTGAAAAAAAATGCAATCAAGCAAAGAAACATAGATAACTGGTATGGAAGACCAGAATCTTTGTTAGCTCAAACTTTTGCAGAAACTTTAAAAACAAGGAATGAAACCAGTTTTTAAAAATACCCAAGAAAAAACATTCCCAGAAACCCTAGAGATCCCCAGTATGGTCACCAATTCTGTTGTGGGTGGGAAATCCCTCCTATGGACTAGCACTAAGGGTTTTATCATGCATGCAGAAATGACCTAAAGATTCTTACTTTTTATCAGCATCCCATGCCTAGACCCCCATTACTCATATGTAAATACAAGGCTCAAGAGATTAAGTTGACGTACCTTATTTTTCGTGTTTGATGTCGATCCCTTTTCGCGCTTGGTCGTTCTTTGACTGCAACTCTCCTCCCAATGCTGACCTACATTCACTAAAGACAAACAAAGAACTCCACATGCATTTGATCTATGAATTAACGGGTTAGACATTTAATCAATCATACAATCAATATTCCAATAATGACAATCTCATATGGCGGGACGGGAAAAACAATTATTTTATTAACTTCACAATGGTACCTTACAATGATAAAGTCGACTACTGCTCCTCAATCCTGGTCATGGGCTCTTCTTCCACTGTCTTCCAATTACTTTTCTCTATACTTCTCTTTGCACAAGGATGGCTAAAGGTTGGGACAAAAGGAATGCTCAATCGGGTATAGTTTCTTTACTAGTATTCTCCTGCTTTCAAATGGGACCCCTAACCCTTCTTTTATAGGCTAGAAGAATCTAGGTATTTGGTCGAGTGATCGGCCATGCATGGCCGAAAGGTTTAGTTAACTTACCCAAAGTTGTGTGTTCCATCAACAACTTTCCTTTTTTCGTGCTTTTGTAGGTACATGCGGGTTATCTTGGGTCAGCTAGCATGTACACGTGTGCAGTAATGGAGAAGGGTGCATGGGACTTTATAAAAGGGGTTTTTAAGAAGAGTTGTTCAACATTGTTTTGGAAAAGAAGGAATCTGAGATGGCCTGATGCCAGGTAAGCATGTCTGGTGCAAATTAGGGTTATAACACCAACCCAATCTGAATCGATATAACCACTCAGTCTGAAGTCATGATCTTCATTATAACTGAGACCACAATCTAATGTACCCTTAAGGTACCTCATCACATGTTTTGCAACAACCAGGTGAACAGGTCTGGGATCTACCAGAAATTGACTCAAGGTGTTCACAACAAAACATATATCTGGCATGGTGTTCATCAGATACATCAACGATCCAATGATCTGTATGTACAACATCAATAAATTATGATGAAGTGTCAACCAAGAGCTTCAACTTTGTTTCCATGGGTGTATTCATGGATTTTCACTCCAACATATCAAATCTCTTCAGTATTTCAACTGCATACTTCCCTTGCTTAAGGAAGATCTTCTCTAGGCTCTGTCAAATTTCAAGACCTAAGAGATAAAGCATAAGGTCTTTCATCAAAATCTGTAGTGAGCTTCTTTTGCAATATGTGATGAGAATTTCTTCATCTTGTCAAGAATACATCATCTACATATAGTAGTAACATCACTGGCTCATCATTCATAACCTTGAGATAAAGGTTAGAATCAAATTTTCTCTTGGTAAAGCCCAAGCTCATCAATAAACTGTCAATTTTTTGATACCAAGCTCTAGGATATTGATTCAACACATACAAAGCTTCCTTCAACTGACAAACATGAGTCTTTCTATATTCAATCTTCAAATCAAATTTTCTCATTACATTGTACCAATCCAGTACACTTGCTCAGCTGCAACTCAATCTGCACAATCATGTTCTAGCTCTATGTTCTCTCTGCAAAGCACTATCTATCTCACTACCTGAGAATATGTCCTCTCCTCTTTCCGCAAATGTTCCTTTCGGAACTGGGACTCTACACCTGTAGTTGCTCTAAGGCTGAGAATGACTGCTTCATCCTCACTGTGGGTGCTGAAATATATGAGTAACTCCTCTTATTATATCATGGGAACAACTTCATATGAAACTGAGAGTGGATTAATAAATGATATTGAAGGTATCTCTTCTTCTTTCATGGAGGTAAATCTATCTTTTATTGTAGTCATGTCTCCATGACCCAACTAATGTAATGCACCAACTACCACTCAATTTTAAATATGGGGATTGCTCCCCCTGCATCTCATACTATATATGAATCATGGTTGTTTTGGTTGTCTTCATGAATACTAGAACCATTTCTTCAATTACTGGAGTAAGTGTCTCGTCATAATCTTCTCCCTCTTGCTGGGAGAATCCTATGGACACACATCATGCTTTGTACATCTGCAACATGCTTGATCTATTTAGATCAATCTTGGAAGTCAATACTGACTTCTCTTCTAGTCTCATGGAAGAATCCATATCCTAGTCTTTTTGATTGGATTCCTTCTCTGTCATTGAAACAAGGGAATATTCCCAGAAGATTTAATGTCTCCTAGAAGTTCCTGAAGCTACGATTTAGTCTTCTCATGGAATCTGTCTCCCAATCCTAGATGTTGTCTCTTCATCTGATCCTTTTTGAGATTAGGCTTACTCTCGATTTATTCTGAGTCTACAAGGACTTCATCATCTCTTACAGGGTATACTTGGTGTTGAATACCAAGTATTAATATGAAAAGTTGAGGCAGACTTCAAACAAGTTCTGCTTCCCGTCAAGGTGGCTTCATTATCCTTTGAACAAGTCTACTGTGAGTTCTTGTTCTAATGTTCGATCATCTTTGGATCCTTCTTCTCCTTACAATCAATATCCATATGAGATACTCTAGATTTCAAAAGATAACTTCTTCTTCATCTTCTTTGGTACATGAATGTATATGGTTATGTACATAGTTTGGTTCATGTCTCATATAATATGTTTCCTTCTGCAACCTTCACTATAAATTCCTCAGGGTTATCACCTGTGACCTGAAACAAGGTCAACAAAACAACAAGAAAGAATAATACTATTTTGATAATAGTAAATAAAATAATAACACAAATAATCGTCATAGTAGAGCCTTTAGAGATTTCACTTGTGACCTGTCTGAAATAAGGATCAAATGTAAGAAATACAATACAAAATGAGATTAACACTCTTCTAGTGTTGTGATCAAACATTCATCCAAGGTAACCTGGAATCAACAGAAGAAGTTTCTCCTAGAGGAGATGTTAGTTGTATCTGGTAAATGATTACATTAAAAAATTATCTCGATGTGCTCACATTCTACCAAGTATAATACTTTTCAAATACTGCTACCTCAACTATAGTGTTTACTTGTAATGGGTTAGTTATCAACTTTCTCATGTGCAAATTTGAATCTTATCAACTTAATTAATCAAACCTGGAACCTGGAGTCTTGTCCTCAAGAATGAGTGTGTTGCTTTTCTTCCAAGTCTCCTTCACTCAAGATGACAAGTGCTTTATTCAACATGTTTTATGTACTAAGACAATATGTTATCTTGACAAAAAGTTGGGTTAGAGAATAAACTCTATGATCTCATATTTAATCCATCTAATACCTTGACTTTAATTTTGACCAGAGGTTAGTATGATGGTCATAACATCAACATGCAACCTAGATCAAAATAATGTCATATCAAATAGATGCATATCATAATAATCAAAATTGGGTCGCATTATTCCTATGAATGTGTTAGATCTTGAGATCCTTCTGGATCTATGGTAATAAATCCCTTCTCCTACAAATACCCTTTAAATATTAACAATTTAAACATATGTGAATACATACCTCTGATAGTATTTGTAGATAGTGGCACCATCTGGTAGAAACGGTAATAATTACTAACTCTTAAAAACTTCAAGGGTGACTGCAACTAGTACTACAACTGATACTTCAATTGATACTGCAACTGCAATTGATACTGCAACTAATTCTGAAATTGCAACTACAAATTAGGGTTTTATGAGGAAACCCTAATTTTTCAAACTTCAAATTTTGAAATTTTGATCTAGGGGATAGATGTGTTGAGATGAGGCGAGTAAGCTGGTGCAGTCAGATTTATGAAAAGACAAATTTTACCCCTTCAATCTTGACCAACAAAATTCTGGACTGGTACTTCTGGTACTGGTTCTGGTTTCCTGGTTGTCTGGTACTTATGGTTTTCTGGTACCAGTGAAAACTAGGGTTTCACTTTCTGGGAGTTCTATGCACTGAAAAAGTGTGTTGAATGTGCCAAAGAGTTCCCTAGGCTAGGGCACATTTTTCTACATGATTTTTAGGATGAAATTCCTCTTGAATAAAAATCCCTAATTTTCTTGTACGAAAACAATGACATTTTTCTTTATCCAATGAAAGATGCTCTCTTCAGTTTAGCTCTGAAACCATGTTAAGTTTTAAGCTATTATTAGGTTTCTTTTCAATTTACTAGATAACCATAGCATAGATAGGATCATTGAGAGAAATACAATCACAATATACACATCATTTATTCTGGGAAACCCTCATGGTGGAGAAAACCCAACAAAAACTCCCTTAATATAGATAGCTAATACAATGCCAACATAATAAACCAAAAACTAGAGAATATCCTCCACTAAGCAATGTGCCTCTCTCTTCCTTCTTCTCCCAACTGCAACTACCAAACTTTCACATTGAGTGAGTGAATGAGTGAGTGATCAAATGAGGCATTGGCTTCCTTTATTTATACAAACAAGTAGGTGCTGGAAAGGTGTCTCTTCACTGGGTAGGGACGACTTGTATTCTTAGTGGTTAAAACCATTTTAATTAGCCTGGGGACCGACTTCTCAATTTGAATATTATATTTAGGGTTTGACCAATCCACAAAAGGGGATTTGGTCAATTACAATGCCCGACATGATCAATCCAAAAAAGGGGATTGATATAATTAATAATGACTCAATAAATAAATAGAATACTCTTAGCAGTTACAATATTTCAACAGGATGAACCTTACTTTGATCCTTATGATCTTGAGGAACATCTTTAGTAGATTACCATGAATAAGTTCAATAAGTTCAATAGAGAATCCAAATATCAAAAGATTCTATCCGTTAAATTAGATGTGTTAATTTTGAACCTCTTCAACAATCAAGTGATATAGAAGCAAAAAAATTATATAATAAATTTCCAAGAATGTTCACTTGTTAATAATTCAATGTTTTTTCAAATAAGTGAAAATTTGGACACAAAAAGCAAAAAATTTCGACCTACAAAAATAAACCAATCAACCATAATATGCACTCAAGAGTTAATTCCAAAACATGAGAGTACATATTGTGACTTACCTTCATATTAAAAAAACTTTCATGTTGAAGAATTTAATGGTTTGAATCTCGAGGATCATAAAATGGAATTGTTTTTGAAAGATTTACTCGATCCTTTGGATTTCTTGAACATCCTAGGGTATCCAAATGATTATGACTATTTGAGGGAAGAAATACCAAGGTTCCATGGACATAAATTTACATCCTTCATTGATTTTGTTTCAAAGCTCAATATTGTTCATGATGATGTAAAGTTGAAGATGTTTGTAACATCCTTGGATTTTATTGAGGATGATTTCTTTGATTGGTATGAAAAACTTGGGAGAGAAATAATATTACCACTTTCATACTTCTTCAAGATATTTCCCAAGAGTTGGTTGCATCTTATGAAAAGGTTAACTGTGGGGGTGTTGTCACAAGTATTTTCAAACTCTTTATTGGTTGCTCGCATACTTCATCCTTGATTGAGGGTAACAAATAAGAGAAACATCTTCATTGTAGATTCTAATTGGAGCTTCCTTTAA
>JASDQU010241168.1:146404-173752 GCA_032191745.1 Picea mariana | reverse complement strand
ATAGAGAATCCAAATATCAAAAGATTCTATCCGTTAAATTAGATGTGTTAATTTTGAACCTCTTCAACAATCAAGTGATATAGAAGCAAAAAAATTATATAATAAATTTCCAAGAATGTTCACTTGTTAATAATTCAATGTTTTTTCAAATAAGTGAAAATTTGGACACAAAAAGCAAAAAATTTCGACCTACAAAAATAAACCAATCAACCATAATATGCACTCAAGAGTTAATTCCAAAACATGAGAGTACATATTGTGACTTACCTTCATATTAAAAAAACTTTCATGTTGAAGAATTTAATGGTTTGAATCTCGAGGATCATAAAATGGAATTGTTTTTGAAAGATTTACTCGATCCTTTGGATTTCTTGAACATCCTAGGGTATCCAAATGATTATGACTATTTGAGGGAAGAAATACCAAGGTTCCATGGACATAAATTTACATCCTTCATTGATTTTGTTTCAAAGCTCAATATTGTTCATGATGATGTAAAGTTGAAGATGTTTGTAACATCCTTGGATTTTATTGAGGATGATTTCTTTGATTGGTATGAAAAACTTGGGAGAGAAATAATATTACCACTTTCATACTTCTTCAAGATATTTCCCAAGAGTTGGTTGCATCTTATGAAAAGGTTAACTGTGGGGGTGTTGTCACAAGTATTTTCAAACTCTTTATTGGTTGCTCGCATACTTCATCCTTGATTGAGGGTAACAAATAAGAGAAACATCTTCATTGTAGATTCTAATTGGAGCTTCCTTTAAATCCATTTTGAATCATGATGATGGGATGACTCATATTTGTGTCAAACAATATTGTTACATCAGCCCCATTTATCATTGGATAGAAGAAGCTTGCAATAGTATGTGCCAACCTTGGCATGGTTTGGGTGTTATTATACATGAGCTTACTTCACATATTGGCCAAGTCCTCATGGGTATCTCAACCTATTTTTTCCTAATGAGGGATGTGTCCTTTTTTTGGCTTGTAACCAAATATAAGGGGAAGCTTCAAGGTGTTGATTATCTTATCAAGTGGTTACATTGGCTCTATGATTTCTCCTGGCATACCTAGTGCCTAGTTAGCTTGTAGGATTAGGAAAGAATAAGCTCTTTTGAGAAGTATTTTAGAACATTTGTGTGCTTTTCCTTTCACGCATCTCTTTATTTTCCTTTCATTCATTTAATTGACTTAGAATAATTTCTCTCTTTTCAAGCTTTAGAATAATTTTTTTCAAGCAGTGTTAGAATAGTTACATGCTAGACTTTGATTTTATTTTTTTAATTTATGTAGTGATTTACTAGGGTGGTAGATTCTCCTTGTTCTTTTGTTGTTGATATTTTGAGTAAGAATGTGTAGATCATAGGTTTGTATGAGATTATGGAATTCTCATACACTCTTACTTTAAGAGTGCATGTCCTTGAGTAAGCACCTTGATTCAAAATTTTGAAAAAAATGTTGTTTTGTTTGCTTGAATTCAATCTTCCAGTATTAAACAAACATATTTTCTATTTGAACTCCTTTCCCTGATTTGGATTCTTGGTCTGTGGATGAGAGCTTTTACCTATAGGTCCTGGTTTTTCAATCTCAACTTCTTCTTCTTCTTTTTTGTTTGAACCACTTTTATGCTTGTTTTCCTAATAGGGAGTTTTATTTTTTCAGTTGTTCATTCTCATATTTTAAACTGTCATTTTCATCCATCACCCTTATATTGTGTTCTCTTAGAGATTCATTCTCAGTTTTGATCAACCTTTCTAGGAATTGAAATTCTTGAACCTCAGTCTTTAACCTCATAACTTGTTCCTTCTTTTTCTTTAACTCAAAGGTTATAATCAAAGTTGATAGAGTGACTAAGTATTTCATTTGGTATTGAAGGTTCACCTCTGTCATTTCTAGTGTTTGTAGGTAAACCCTTTCTCTCAAAATCCATAGTTGTTGGTAACTCTTCCTTGTTAATTCTACTGGTTAGAGAAAAGTCTTTTTTGTTGATAGAAGAGGGTCCTCCTTCCATCATTTCAATACTTTCTAAAAAATCATAGAAATCCTGTTGAGATTCATCTAACTCGGGAGTTGATCTAGAGTTTGGTTGAAAATCTTGACCTTTCTATATTTTAGTAGGTTTATCTAACACATGACTCATTTATTAATTTTTCTTTTGATCTTGTTGGATCGTTTTAGCCATAACTCTAGTTGTTCTAGGACGCAGTGTCAAATTTGTAGCTTTATCCACTTTGACACTCATTTTTCCTCGTTTATGCTTTTTAGTCCATGAAATCCCAAGAATTTCTTGGAACTCCTTTGCATGCTCAAGTGTATGCTCCATTATCTTCACTGTTGCATTCCCTGACCTTAATTCTGTAGTGCCTTGAAGGAATTTTCTATAACAACTCATGTAGTGTTTTGATCTTCAAAGCCATTGTTCATTAAGAATTCATCCCATTCAATTCCTTGTTTTTGAAGCTCAGACCTGACAATAATTTTAACAAAGCCATGATGATAGAGATACCTTTCAACATTCTTAGTTTGTTTCTAGATATCCTTTGACATCTTAGTTAAATATTTTAACAATAAATAAGGCATATTTAGAAGTTTCTCCCCTTTCAGATGTAAAAAAATTATTATATGATAAAGGAAAATTAAGCTAAAGCGTCATTAACATGTTACACATTTCTGAATCAGAAAAGATAGGTTTTTCCATGGATACTTCAACCAAACCCTAGGTACTCTTGTATCCCAGTTAGGTTAATGTCTATTTCTCAAGAGCAATGGAGTCCAGGCTCTTAAATTAATGGATTTGTTTTTAAACCATTTCTCTCCAATTTGAGGAAGTCCTAGAATTTGAGATAAAGAATTCTCATAGAGATGGATGATCAAGTTACCTAATCTCCCCATCGAAGGTCTGAGAAAAATCCTTTGTGATGTCCTCATTATGCCTTGTAAACTTCTCAAATAATTTCCTACAAGTCGTTCTCTCCAGGATTACATTACATTCAGTATGAATTCCAATCAATTCTACTCCATAGGTTTTGAACCTGACTACCATGTTTTTTTGTGAACCTTTTCTTGTAAATGACCTTGTCTTATATTAGCTTCATCTTAGAATTTTGTGTCCTTTGTCTCACATAGCCTTGTTAAATTTGGAAGTGTTTTCCTCTAATCCCGATTACTAATTTCATGGTGTATATCAACGAGGTGGCTAAAATAAACTCAGGTTTAATCAAATTTTTACCCAAGTGTACTAAACAGTTCATGGGAGACTGATGATTCATTTCCAATTAGACAACATGACATGTGTTATGAATAAAAGTAAAGGGTATTAAGTCTTTGTGATGGAGAGAGTAATTGTATTGGATGTAGGTAATTTTATGGTAGGAAAAGATCTCGTAGAAATGATATATATTTTCAAATCACAAGAATTAACTATTTAACAAAATCTTGTAGTAATCCTTTTAACTTCTCCTGAGACTATGACAATGCTTCAATTTATGAATCTTTTTTAGAAATATGAGATTGTGAATTTTGAATAAATAGTTCTCTTTATTTTAAAATAACATTTAATTTGGCCAACTTCTCATTATCTAAAATATTTTCTCCTTTTGTCAAAAGGAAGCTTACTTGCTTTGAGGAAACCCTGGCATTGCTTGTAGTTTTCTATGACCAAATATCACTATGGCAGGGGAATATCTCAATGCTCCCCTTGATTTTGAAGCCAAAATTGTTGTGCTCAAGTAGCTTGTAGTCTCTTTGGGAAATCCTTCGGTGCGACCCACACACTTGCAATTTGTGAAAAAACTAGATTAGATCTCGGAGGTTTCAATCCCCCTAGAAGAAACACGATGGAAGTCTCTATCTTACGCATGTAAGGTTATGATACCTCTAGCCTTCCCCTCAGTAGATTGAACTGTGGATTGCGTAGAACTAGAAATCTTCAATACAATTGAGAATGTGTCATTTTTTATGTGGTAAGGGTTTCTATACTTTCTATTTTGAGCTTAAGGAATATCGTGATCTCATTTTCTGTAGTGGTCCATATTTTTTTGGCTCAATAGGATTGTATTTGAATTGGTGGACGTTGCACTTTGATCCATAAAGTGATGTCCCAACAACGGTCCTTTTGTGGGTTCACCTGCCCCACTTTCTCTTCCATTGTTGGGGAGACAATGTTTTGAAAAGCATTAGGGACACACTATGGAAATACATCTATAAATATGAACCCAAACTGCCCATGTTTTCACGTGCCCGAATATTTTTTTAACTGGACTTGGAAAAACGGATTCCATAAGCTATCAAGCTCACTCTGGATGACTAGACTCATATCCAAAAGTTAGATTATGGGAATCTTCCATTTAAATGCAAAACCTGCCATGAATATGGGAACTTCGCTCAGAATTTCCCAAAAAACATGAAACAACAAGAAAATGTGGGGGAAGCACAAGAGGAAGGTTGGAAATAAGGAAGAAAGATAACACAGGAAAAAAAATGGGAAAAAAGAAGGACCTGCAAACCCTAGAAAAAATCCTAATGGAGTGCATATTCAGGAGACTGGGATCCTTGAATCTAGCAGTGAAAGGAGGAAGAATTCAACACAACATGCTAAGAATCCGTTGTCGATGACGAACCCATATGAGATTTTGGGAGAATCATCCATGGGTATAGAAGGAATGACAAATTCATATCCAAACCCACAGGATGTAAGTGATCATGTTCTGTAGGTATCTTCTCACTCTACAGATCATGTAGAAGAAGAATAAGGGGATGAGGAAAACTTCTAGGAAGCTAATTAGGAACTTATGCAAGAGATAAAAAAACCAGTTAATATGGACTGTAAACCCCTAAAGGATCATCACGCCATGAATTTGAGGAGGGAGAAATCACTTTGGAAAAATCCTGAAGATTAGGAAGGCAGACTCATAAAGATGTATGAGAAGAAACAACCAACAACAAAAACATCCCAGGGTAAGAAACATTCTATAGAAATATTGTTGAGTAATATGGGGAACAAAAGAGGAAATAAGGGTTCATATCCACTTACTCCTAGTGGGCAGGCCTCCTCCAAATCTCATCAATGAAATTTTTCTCCTAGAATTGCAGAGGCTTTGAGAGGCTTTGACAACACCTCCAAGGTCGAAGCCCTTAAAGACCTTGTCAAAATAGAGAAAATGTATGTAATTATCCTTCAGGAGATAAAATTAGAGGAAGCAACAACAATGAAAATCATGAAAAATACCATGCGAAATGGAGAAGGAATAGCCAAGCTGAATAGGAGCATTAGGAAGAAACTTGACTCTATGGGACTTGTTCCTCTAGGAGTTGGAGGTATCATTTTGTTCCAATCATTGGATACTCACAGTTCTTAGGAGAAAATATTTGGTTATTAAGTTCTCTTTCATAATTAAATATATTCATAATAGTTATTCAAACAAATTATAATGTTGGTCTTCCTTATTTTCCATCAAGGAAACCCTGGATCTAGCCTCAATCATTATAGGGGGTGATTTAAATACCCATATTCATCAATTAGAAAAAATAGGAGGAAGTTTGGTTCGTGATCATATGAGTGAAAAGTTGTAAGATCTTATCTCAACTTGGGATCTTCAGGATATCATGCCATCAAGAGAAAAATAAACCTGGAGTAACAAGATATCGATTTTATGCCACATTGTTGCATGTTTGGACCATTTTCTCATCCATAGTGATGTTCTCCTTCTCCCCCTTGATATATCATCCTGCATTATTCCCTTTTCTCTCTCAGATCATAAACCCATCTCTCTCTAGCTTACTCCTCCCCATAATCTTGGTCCAATCCACTTTCATTTCAACCCTCTTTGGCTAGATTCACCCCTTGTCACCTCCCTGGTTCATAAGGTGTGGTCTTCCCCTATTCAAGGATCTATGAATTTCATTTGGGAAAGAAAATGGTGATTGTTCAAATAGGCTATGAAATATTGGGTCAAATATTCTTATGTTTCCCCAACTCATGAGAGGATGGATCGATTGTCATATCTAGTTGATATACAAAAAAATTTAGAAGATGAAGCAATATCGACATTAATGCTAGCCAAGGAAAAATAAGCATATCAATGACTACATGCAGCTATGAGGAAAGAATAATAACACTGGAGACTGGAATCTATAAGTCTGTGACTAAAGGGTGGGAACTCTAACACCTCTTTTTTTCATAAACAAGATCAACAAAGAAAACAAAAAAATATATTTTAAAAAATACAAGTGGATTTTGGGCACATATTGGAAAGTTTTGATCAAATAACGGAGGCAACAATCCAACATATTGAAAAACTATCCTTTCAAAATAGTGTGGAGGATGACAAAACCATCAATTAGGAGATGTTGGAGCATATCCCTAAAAGTGTAACAACAAAGTATAACCACTCTCTCACAAAAGAGATAAAGGAAGAAGAAATTTCTCAAGCTCTATGGGATCTAGAATAGGACAAAGCTCTAGGCCCTGATGGATTTTTTTCTCGGTTCCTTAGATATTTCTGGGACATAGTGAAATTTGACCTAAAGAGGATGCTTAATTACACTTTGAAAAAAAATAAAGTGGGAGGTGCAACCAATTCGACCTCCTAGTCCTTATACACAAAGAATCCAATCCCTCTGATTTCTCTAGATTCTGTCCCATTTCCCTTTGCAATACAGCCTATAAGATCCTCACAAAAATTATTTCTTCCCACCTTAAACCACTTCTTCCCAAGCGTGTGTAAGAAAAAGAGGGTGGATTTATGGAAAACAAGCAAATCATTGACAACATAATTCTGGTACAAGAAGAAGTCTATTCTAGCAGAAGTCGAAAAGAAAAAGGTATGGTGATAAAGTTAGATATGGAAAATGCATTTGATCATGTTAAGCATTCATTTACATTTTTAGTTCTCAAAAAATATGGATTCTCATAAGCATTCATAGAATGGATAAAATCATGCATTGGAGCACCCTAGATTGCACCTATGATTAATGGAAGACCAACACACTTCTTCAAATAAAGTAGAGGTGTTCAACAAGGTTGTCCACTCTCTCCCTCACTTTACATTTTAATGGTTGACTCCTTGAGTCGAAAATTAGAAGTTGAGAGTAGAATGGGATGACTTCCTAGCATTCAAATTGCATGTGGTGTCAAAGAAATCAATCATTCCCAATTTCCCGATGATACTCTTCTTCTAGGGGAAGCCTCAACAATTATTTCAAGGTGATTTTAAAAAATTATGGATAGTTTTTTAATTGCATCAAGAGGAAAAATCAACAACAATAAAAGAAAAATATATGGATGGAATCTCTTGGGAAATATCCAAGATACAATCTCCATAATCTTTGGCTTTCGAATGATCGTCAATTGGTATCACTTCAAAACCCTGGGGATGCCTATTGTCCTCAAATATTCCAACTCTCAGGAATGGAAGGAAATTCTAAATAAAATGGCAGCACAAATTCAAATTTGTGGTGCACGATGGCTAAATACAGAAGGTAAAATTATCCTTCTGAAATAAGTTCTTTCAACCTTAACCTTTTTTCAATGTGCAAGCCTTTTAGCTCCCAAAGGAGTATTAGAAAAAAATATCAAGGACTCTTAGAAGATTTATGGGGGAATGAGGGAAAACAAACACAAAGAAGTTCCACTTGATAAATTGGAAAATAGTTTGTCAATCAATGGGAAAGGGAAACTAGCTATCTGAATTCCCTCTTTAATGAATGCAACATTGGGAGCCAAATTAGCATGGTGCATGGTCACATGAACAACATATTGGTGGAAGATTTCACTCATTTCCAAATACTTCATCTCTCCAAAGATTCATAGTCTTGATGATCCTCTCCCTTCAACTAGTGGTTCTCCTATTTGGAAATTTTTAAAAACTGCAGCCCCACTTATTCAATGCAAGGTGTCATGGTCATTAAGGAATGGAGCTGTCTTAAATGGATGGACATATGTAATTATGGGTTGGGAACCATTGGGTAAAATTGAAGTATTAAACACTCTCAAAATATGGTGCATTACCAATAGTTTGACCAAGCTTTGTGACTTCTCAATATGGGGAGAAGATGGAAAATGAAAAAGGTGGAAAACTCTCTCCCCACCAGTGCATATCTTACCTCTTTTATCATTATTATTTAATCTACTAGAAGGATGTGCTCCTATATATGATCGTTCAAACGACACTTTTAGTTGGGAATCTATAGTGTATTCATTCAAGCAAGGATATCAACAATTGGTAGTAGAAATGTCAGGTCCTCCTAAATCCAAGATTTGGTCACTTGTTTGGTCAGAACCATCTCTGCCAAAAGTAAATGCATTTATTTGGATCATGGTCCATGGAAAGATCTTTACAACATAGAATCTTAATAAGCGATTAATATTAGGCCCATCCCAATGCATTCTTTGTAAATCAACACCAAAATCCTCACAACACCTCTTTTTCGATTGCTCATTTTCTAAGCAAATCTAGGAGTTATTGTTTTCTCCACTCCTCCCCAACTACAATTTTTCCTCCAATTGGGTGAAAATGTTTGTCAATTGGAAGAAAATATATGTTGGCAACTTCACCAAAAAACCTTTGTTTATAAGTTTATGGAAGCAGATTCCAAAATTTGTATGTTGGGAGATCTGGTTAACAAGGAATAAGGCCATTTTTCAAAACAAACTATTATCATCACCAAGTGTGATCTCAAGGGAATATAGACTTATATCAGAAGTATTTTGTGTGAATTCAAGCCACCAAGACTCTCATATGACTTTAGAAGAAGTAGAGAAAGCATGGATCACTAGAATTATCAGCACTTGTTACTCTCGACCCACCCTCACATCACCTTACAAGGCAACACAACAAGTTTGGCATCTCAGGCTTTCAGATCAAGAATTAAATCAGTGGAAATGACAAAAAGAATATATAAATTTATTATTTTATGGAGATTCGGTAGGTAATCCAAGGGATACAAGTGTAGGGGGAGTTGTCTTTGACTCTGAGGGAAAAAAAGAACATTGAGTTTTCAAGGGGACTAGGGAAAACCACTAATAATCAAGCAGAGGCTCTTGCAGTATACATGGGAATGCACCTCATCCTGTCAAACACCTCATCTAGACAAATTGTTATTGGAGATTACTATTTGATTGTCAAAGGGCTTCAAAGACTTATTAAAAATGCTCAACCCAGTCTTATGAGGATCTTCCACAGGATCAGGAGTTTGGAGCACAAATTCAAATCAGTAGACTATTTTCACATCTACAGAAAGAAGAATGAGATAGCAGATTCTTTGGCCAAAGAATCTAAGAAATTAGACAAAAGTAAGCTTAGAATAAACGATGAGTTCACACAAATTTACCTCCCCTAAATAGTCCATGCATATTTCCAAAATGACAAATTTTTCCAAGGAGATTAATGGGTTTAAGAAATTCAATGAAGCAATAAAATGGAAGGGAGGGGATGTGACCCCACCCTCCTTCCACATTAAAGAAAATAACATCATATGGATTCATCTTGTACTTAGTGGAGATCTTGTACAACAGACATGAGGCTACTTCTACAACTCACACACATACCCTTAGTTCATCATGATTTCATTAAGATCATCCTCATGTGGGACAACATATCCATGTGGGAAAACTTAGATTCAATTGCAAAGTATCATCCCCTCCGACCTTGCATTTGTTATGAATTATACGGGCTCTGCAAATATCATGTCAACCATTACATTAAAATCACCCTGCATCTCATCATTTTTTTTCATGGAGCCACCCCTCATCAATTGGGAATTGACACCAACATCGTTCATGGAGATTACAAAAGGTTGCAAAGGTGAGATAAATTTTGTATGGTTTTTCTTGCAAAATTGGATTAGCATTACAGGTCGATGTTGGAAATTAACACACTTGAAGTGACCAGGTTGTGGCATCCTTAGCTTAAGGATGTAGAGATAGAGTCATGAAGCTTGTGAATGCAGTCATTGTAAGATGGACAAAATACAGGAGAAAATACAGATCTAGCAAATGAAATTGAGGAACAACGGAATTTGAATGCATAGTTATCTCGTCAAATACAAGAATAGGAAGTCAAAAGGCATGAGGAACTTGTTATGGTTCTTATGGAAATCAACCAGAATACAAATCAAATCCACTCCCTTCATTGCCATGAGCAACTACCACCCCCGACAACTCCAGTCCTGTAGTGACCAACAACATCTAAGAAATCGAAAGCATCTTATGAGGTTTGTTAGCCATCTCTGCAAAAACAAGCCCATGAACCGATGATCCAAAAAGGATCCAAAAATGTCTAAGGATAAATTATAATTAGCAGAAGCACCTCAGGAAGCTCATAATGGCCTTAGCAGACAAAGAAAGGGAAAAAATTCAAATTCCGCAAAACTGATTTAAATTGGCATCATCGCGAAGAGCGCACCACAAGCTTTCTAATGGCATAAATGACTCATCAAATGGAGTTACAAATCAAAAAATATTCATGGTCAAATTTTTGGTCAACCTAGCCCAGTAGGAGTGATGACTCAACATCTGTACTGTTGACGTCAGCATCAGTATGGATGATGCCAGTGTCTGTACAGAGTACATGGCACATGCAGAGGGTGACACATGTCATGATGACATCAGCATGATGATGTGGTAGCACTAGAGGCTTCCACGTGTCACTCATTTTTGGTGTTTTCTGGTCATTCCATAGACCAATGGAAAAATGCCATGTGGCAGTCCATACAACCACATGGAAATCCATACAACCACCCGACAGGTGACGTGGCAAGATGATGTGGTAGGGATGGCATGGCATGACCGTGCAGTGTGGTGGCATGGGCCAATAGAGGCCGTTGTGTGGCCTAGTCATGGGCTTCCACGTGGCAGTGGGAAAATGCACAAGGACGTCGAGCAACTGAATAATCAAAAAAATGGTGGGGTTGGCTAGTGCCAACAACCAATCTGCCATATTTGGTAGTGATCCTGCCAGATCTAGCCGGTTGAAACTACAGGCCACCAAACTTAACCAACCCACCAATGACTCCATCAAAGTTAACCATATGGTTGTAACAATACACCAAAATGGGAGGCCCGAGGGTTTGACCTCGGGACCTCCCCAAATACACAACGATTTGAATTAATCTGTAAACCACTATGCCAAAGGAATACATTGTGTAGTCCGCCCACACTATTCTTTAAAAATTAAAAATCGCAAGGCACGGGGGGGAAGGACCAGGATGCGCGATGGTACAGATGGGGCATGGAAACCGAGACAAGTTCCATTAATTTATTGTAGGCTGTAGGCATGGAAACTGGGACAAAATTTATCTTCGGCCTGAAAGTTCCAGACTCAAATCGAGGCGTGGAGATAGTCGTTTTTGGGTAATTCGATGCCACAAATTCAGTGGTATTATTTGTTTTATGATTTGAGCAAAGCTTCTACAGCTTAACTCTAGAATGAGGTATACTTATTCATTTTGCCAAATTCTTTTGTTGAGTTAATAAAAAGGCCTACCCATTTGAGAGTAGGACCCGGAGATGTAGTCCACTAGGGTTGAACTCTCTTATCAATTTTTTTGTGTTCAGATCTGATGCTTATGTCTCTTTATCATTGAGCTTTATTTCTTTATGGTACATTTCATTTTATACTCATTTAATACAATTATTTAATAAGTCACATTGATGAAAATATCACGAATCATGTTGGTATTGGAGCAGTCATATTTGACTTGAATTGTTGAGTATGAATGCTTACTAGGGCCAAGCATAAACAGGGTGAAGGAACACTTAAGACTTTCAACCCCGAAGTTGGTCGTGCACCCCATAGGAAGAAAATGGATGAAGAGGACAAGCATGATGAACAGGAGAAAAACTTCCATATGGTCTTCTATCGCATGTCAGATATGGTCGAGAAAATGTACGGAGATTATGAGAAGAGAATGGCAAAGAAAGGGAAGAAAAAGGAAGCATCAACGAATGCAAATGCTTCAGTGAATCAAGGGGCTGGAGGAGACCCTCTTGAGCCTCCATATTCACCATCAAGTTCTATATCTTCTTCCTCTGATCATTCTCATCATTCTCATCATTATAGACATAAACATTCTTTTAAGAAACCATTATTAAAGTTTGATGTAAAATTTTGTTTACCTATGTTTAATGGAGATGCTAATCCTAGAAAGATAGATAATTGGATCCGACAAGTTGAAGTATATTGTCGTGTTCAATAGATTGATGAAGAGGAAGTTAAAGTGAAATTGGCCTCTCTTTGGTTGGAAGGAACCACTCTCGTATGGTGGGAGAGAAAACTTCAGGACATAAGTAAGTGTGGAAATCTTCTTTCCTCGTGGTCGGAATTTAAATCAGAAATAAGGAAGAAATTTTATCCCTTGGGTTATTTACATAAAGAAATGATGGAATGGAAAAATTTAAGACAAAGTAAAGGTCAAACTGTACAAAGTTTCACGAAAGAATTTAGGAAGAAAGTTCTTGCATTAAACATTCCTTTAGATTCGTATGAAACTTTAATGAAGTATATTGGCACACTTCATAGTTATATTCATCATACTTTACTACTGTTTAACCCCACCAATATTGACAAAGTTGTTTTGCAAGACACTCACCTTGAGAATAGGGGAAAGCATGTTCAAGAAGATGCCACAAAGAAACCTTCCAAATTCCCACATAAACGATTTAAAGGAAAGTTTCAAAGGAAGGAAAAAAAGACCACCACTGTAAAGAGGGAAGAAGGAAAACCATCTTGTACTCATTTCAAGAAGAATGGTCACAATGATGAGCATTGTTATAAATTACATCCAGAGAAAAGACCGAAACAGTTCGGTGGAAAGGGGAAGACAAATATCGTTGCTACAGTGCAACAAGATCTTGGTTCTGATTCAGGAGACAAGGAAAAGATCACAGCGGTTGGAGTACAAGGTAAAGATTCCCTTCATGCTAGTTCAAATTCCAATAATGAATTTCATGATGATGAAAGAAAGAGGAATAAATTGTTTCATATAAGAGTTGTATCTAAGCACACTGATATAGATACATTGTTTGATTCAGGTTCCCAAGTAAACTTGATATCTGAAGCACTTGTCAAAAAGATGGGTCTTGAAACTAAACCACATCCAAAGCCTTATCCTGGTTGGGTATGTGATAAAGAAAAACTTAATGCCACCAACTAGTGTACGGTTAGATTTTCTATTGATTCAAAGTTGATTGATGAAGTGGATTTGGATGTTGTATCACTTGATATATTTGGCATAATGCTAGGGAGTCCTTATCTTTATGATAGAAAAGCAGTCTTCTTTTTTCATGAGAATAAATATCACCTTACTAAAGGGGGAGTGGAATATATTGTTAGATCCCACAACATGAAGGTAAACACATCACTTGTTAGTGCAGGGAAAATGAAGAGACTCATAAACACTAATAAGATATATGTACTCATGGTCGTAAGGGAAAAGGATGTTGGAATATATGACTCCTTCCAAGGATGTGATCCTTCTCATAAGAAAGAATTAATTGATATTGTTTCTAAGTATGATGACATCTTTCAGGAACCAAACAAATTACCTCCTAAGAGGGAAATCCAACATGAAATACATCTTCAACAAGATTCTCCTCTCCCTAATGTGGGCATGTATAGGATGTCAGTTGTAGAGATGATAGAAATAAAAAAGCAGATACAAGGCTTATTGGATCAAGGGGTCATCAGGCCTGTTTCATCTCCTTGTGGTTCTTCGATCATGATGGTTCCAAAGAAGGATGGCACATGGCAAATGTGTGTCGATTATCGAGCCTTAAACAAGATCATGGTGAAAAATAGATACCCTCTTCCTCGTATAGATGATTTACTTGATCAATTAACGAATTTTGTTTATTTCACTAAGTTGGATTTGTGTAGTGGATACCATCAGATCAGGGTTGCAGAACAAGATGCGTGGAAAACTTCCTTTAAAACCAATTATGGATCATTTGAGTGGTTAGTTATGTCGTTTGGGCTTTGTAATGCTCCATAAACCTTCATGCATCTGATGAATGATGTATTCAGACCATTTCTAGATGATTTTGTAATTGTATATTTAGATGACATTCTTATATTTATTAGGGAGTGGGATGAACATATAAGGCATGTAAAGAAAGTATTGGATACTTTTCAAAGGGAAAATTTGTATGTAAAATTGTCCAAATTTGAATTTGGCAAGATTACACTAGTGTACTTAGGTCATATTGTAGGAGGAGGGCAATTGAAAATTGATCCTTCCAAGGTTGATGTAATTGTAAATTGGCCTGAGCCCACAACTGTAACAAAAAAACAGAGCTTCTTGGGTGCAATTCAGTGTTGGAGGAGATTCATAGAAAATTTATCTTTCATTGTATCCCCTTTGCATGCCCTAGCCAGTGTGAATAACACTTTTCATTGGGGAGGAAAGCAACAAAAAGCCTTCAAAACTTTGAAGGAAAAGATAAGTACCGCACCAATATTAGCACCGTCGAATCTTTAACAGCCTTTTGAGATTGAGACAGATGCCAACGGATACACCATGTGTGCAGTATTGATGCAATATCGTAATCCTATCTATTACCACTCTGAAACTTTTAACCAAGTTGTTGTTAACTATCCTACATATGATAAAGATTTGTATGCATTAGTTCAAAGTGTAAATAAATGGAAGCACTAATTGTTAGGGAAGGAAACAAGCATACATATAGATCATCATCCCTTACATTGTCTTGAAGCACAAACCAATCTACAACAATCTCGGCATTACAGGTGTATGGGTTTTCTTCAACAATTTCATTTGGTTATAAAATACAAAAATGGTACAAGTAACGAGGTAGTTGATATGCTTTTTAGACCTCCTATTATTGCTTCTATTATTTTGAAGAATGCTTCTTTATCCCATGATATCTATGTGGAACAATATGTTGTTGATGAATATTTTAAAGAGGTATTTGAAAATCTAACCCATGGTGCACGGGTAGAGAACTATTGTCTACGAGGAAAACTACTCTACCATCTTGGAAAGCCATGTATTCCTACAAGTGAACAAGTCCATGTAATACGAGAAGCTCACACTTCTCTTGTGTCTGGGAATTTTGGGGTAGGAAAAACTATGGCTCATCTACAAAGGTTTTGTTATTGGCCTCATATGAAAGCAATTGTAACTAAATATGTAAAGGGGTGTGTGATGTGTTCTACTTGTAATCCCACTAATAGAAAATTGGGGCTATACTCACCACTTCTTGTTCCATCCCATCCAAGGGAGAGTATCTTCATGGATTTTGTAGGGGGTTTAGCAATGTCTAAAAGGGTTCATGACTATTTGTATATAGTAGTGGATAGGTTTATCAAGATGTGTATCTTGATGCCATTTAATAAGCATATCACTATTGAGAAAAATGCTAATCTCTTCTTTCAGTATGTTTGGGTTCACTTTGAATTACTCACATCCATCATCTCAGATTGAGAAACTTGATTCCTTGGATATTTTTGGACAAAATTGTGGAGAATGATGGATACCAAGTTCAAGAGGAGAACTTCTTTCCATCCACAGACCGACAGACAGACAAAGGTTGTTAACTGAAAAGTGGTACTTTTTCTTCGAGGCTACTGCAACAAGCATCCCAAGTTGTGGGATGAACATATACCCTATGTACAACATGCTTACAATCGAGCCTTACATTCCTCCACTCAGCGTTCTCCATTCAAGACATGTTTTGGATATTTTCCTAAGGTCCATTTGGACTTGATGTATGGGAAATATGTCGATTCAAATGAAGACATGGCCCACAAGTTCATTCAAAGGATCCAACAAGTGCACCAAGCAGTCAGAGAACAGTTGGAGAAAAGTCAAGTAAATTATAAAGCTCGACTTGAAAAACACAGGGTTGATCATCAGGTATGGCTTCACATCAGCAAGGAGCGGTTGAAAGGTGAAGGCAAGAAAATCAAGCCTATCTGATATGGACCCTTTACTATTTTGGAGAAAAGCGACACCAATTTTTTTCATTTAGATATTCCACCTTATATGAAGATCTACTCAGTTGTAAATGTGGAAAACTTGAAATTGTTTTAGGCTCCCATGATCATGGATCAGGGTGAGGAAGTTTCAATACCTTCAGTTGATGATTTTTCTCCCGATTACTTGGACGAGTTGAAGGAATATATCATCCTGGATAGAAGGAAGAAGACTTCACGCAGGGGTGATGTTGATTATCTTCGAGTGGGCTTAAAGGGCACACATCCAAGCAAGGAAAAATGGATTGAGAAAGACAAGGTGAGGGAACTCTTCCCTCACTAATTTGTTGATTGATGAAAGATTTTGGTGGTCCAAAAATATCTTAGTTGGAAGGCGTGATCCAAAAAAATCCAGATAAGTCTAAGGATAACTCAGAATTTGCAGAAGCACCTTAGGAAGATCAGAATGGCCTCAATAGATAGAGAAAGGGAAAAATTTCAAAGTCCTCAAAACTTAGTGAAATTGGCATCATTGTGAAGAGCACATCACAAGATTTACAATGGCATAAACGGATCATCAAACAAAGTTATGGATCAAAATATATTCGTGGCCAAAGTTTTGGTCAACTTAACCCAGTCAGGAGGGATGAGTCAACATCTGTACTGTTGACGTCATCATCAGTACTGATGACATCAAAGTCCATACAGAGTACTTGGCACATGCAGAGGGTGACATGTGTCATGATGATGTCAACATGATGACATTGAAGCACCAGAGGCTACCATGTGTCACTCATTTTTGGCGTTTTCTAGTCAGTCCATGGACCAATGGAAAAGTGCCACATGGTAGTTCGTACAACGATGTGGCAATCCGTACAGCCACCCGACATGTGATGTGGCAAGCTGATACGACAGGGATGACATGGCATGACAGTGCAGTGTGGTGACGTGGGCCAATAAAAGGTCACCACATGGCCTAGTCATGGGCTACCATGTGGCAGCGGGAAAATGCACAAGGATGTCGAGCAACTGAATATTCAAAAAAATGGTGGGGTTGGCACCCCAATCCGCCGTATTTGGTAGTGATCCCACCAGATCTGGTCGGTTGAAACTACAGGCCATCAAACTCAACCAATCGGCTAATGACTCCACCAAAGTTAACCGTATGGTTGTAACAATACACCAAAACAAGAGGCCCACGGGTTTGACCCTGGGTCCTCCTCCAATACACAATGATTTGAATTAATCTACCAACCACTATGCCAATGGACTACATTTTGTACTCTGCCCACAGTATTATTTAAAAATTAAAAATCGCAAGGCACGGGGGGAAGGACCAGGACGTGCGACGGTACAAATGGGGCATGGAAACCGAGACAGATTCCATTAATTTATTGTAGGTTAAAGGCACAAAAACCAAGATAGAATTTCTCTTGGGCCTGAAAGTGCCAGACTCAAATCGAAGTGTGGAGATAGTCATTTTTGGGTAATTCGATGCCATGAATTCAATGGTGTTGTTTGTTTTATGATCTGAGCAAATCTTCTGCAACTTAACTCTAGAATGAGGTATACTTATGTATTTTGACAAATTATTTTGTTGAGTTAATAAAAAGGCCTACCCATTTGAGAGCAGGACTCGAAGACGTAGTCCACCAGGGACGAACTCCATTATCAAGTTTTTTGTGTTTAGATCTGATGCTTATGTCACTTTATCATTGATATTTCCTTCTTTATGGTGCATTTCAGTTTATACTCATTTAATACAATTCTTTAACAAGTCAAATTGATGAAAAGATCCTGGATCACTCGATGGAAGCATGATTGGAAGAGGTGGATACAACTTTAAATCTCCATTAGTATATTCAATGCATTGCAAAATCTCCTTTTTGATGTTTTCATTTGTAGCAATTTATCCATGGAAAAATTGTAATAGTCTATATGCTTATTTGAGACAATCCAAGAGATATAGGGAGAATAACATCATTGTAACTCTTTTATATGACTTTGATAATTTTGAAATTGTGTACTCTTTGGATGATTTTTCCCTAGAACAACCCCTTTTCTAATAAAAATGACTAACCATTTCTGTAAAAACAAAAATAACTATTTAGCATTTTAATTTCTATTTTAAAAAATAGAAAATACCATATTTGTATCAAATGTTAACTTTTTCTCATGAATGTTTCATCTTGCAACTAGTCCTAAAGCTTCATCGAATTTGAAGGGTTGAAATTGTTGATGATAGTGGTAGAATCAAACATGTATTTCTGCACAGGCCTATGTGTCTAGACGTGTGGAAATTTTCCAAAGCCTTCTACTCTTGAATTTACTTTAATTAAATGAATTATTAAAGAAAATTCCTTTATTTAATTAATTATGTAATTAGTTAACTAAGTTGTTTTAGAAAATGCTAAAAGTTAGCATGCATGCAATATTAACATGCAATTCTAAATCTCAAGTGATATTAGAAATATATTATAACTCACGCTTATAAAAGCAAGGATAAGGAGAAGGAGAAAGACACTTAACAGACTCAAGGAGACTTGATATTTGAGAGCTTGCATCAAGAAACACTTTGATTCAAGGATATCTTGGATAGGGAAGGAGAAGAACTTCCATCCAGAGATCAGGTCAAGGAGAAGAGAGAACATATGCTTACACAGGTCGGTTTTAGTATGAGGAAGCCATAGGAGAGTGTTGGATCATACATATATTGTCGTACAAGTTTTTCGTATGGATACGTGGTTCATATTGTAGACAGTACGTATATATGTGATTCACAAGAAGGTGAATTGTGTATTCTCTTAGTGGGACATTATCCTTGTTACGGGAACCTTGATTTTAGCATAATAAAATCATTCTCTGCACTGGTTTTCCCTCCGAGGTTTTTCCAAGGGTTTATACCCAAAAATATTGGTGTTTATATGTGCTTGATTAGTTTCCTTGTTTATGCTTTCGCTGCATGTTTAGTTGATTACTTAACTGCTCTTTTAGTAGATAAAGTAATTTTTTTTTGAGCTAATTGTCGGGTGTTGAGTAGGAGAAATATCAACATGGTATCAAAGAAGGTGCTCTGAAGGGAAGCCAGATCCATAGTAGATTCATACCTAGTAGGAGGAAAACAAAGGACATGTTTTTGTCTAATATTCATATTGAGGAAAAGCTAAGTTGTTGCAGGTCTATGGAGGCATATGCGATTCACAGAAGACATAGTCGCATACATACGTGATTTGCAGTGGGTTGAATCACGTATATACACAATTTGCAATGTTGACAATCGCGTACAAGCCATACAAATTAGTACAGGGGTAGTTTTCAGCAACAGGTTATTTTCAGGGCAGTTTATCAGGTCTTAGGTATGGCAACAACACCATTGAGATTTGAAGACAGATTGGATGGAACATCCAACTTCCTATCTTGGAAAGCAAGAGTGACTTTGGAATTGAAGGAGAATGACCTTTGGGAGTTAGTGGATAAAGCACTTACTCCACCAGTAGTGATCCATATGCATGTTGGTTGCCTCCCACCTATTCCAACCGGTTCATTTTGGAATTTTTCTAATTTTGAAAATTTTTCCTAGTTTTCAGGTCCCTAACTTCTGGGACCATTTTGAGGCAATAAACAACGTTTTTAGGGATAAACACAATTAGAATACGAATAAAGTTATATCTTGACAACAACATGTGTAGTCCTCGGATAGACCTTTCCAACGGGCTATCGTGTGCCTAAAACATAGATCGTATGCAAAAGTTACGACCCCGAGAAGTTGATGTACTAGCTTACCCCAATGAGGCCCACATGACTTTTGGCGCTTCATCTCCTAGGGTTAGGTTTTTGGATGTCTAGGGTTTTGGAATTCTTGTTTATTGTAAAAAGGATTGGAGAGCCTCATTGTAACCATCTTCTTGTGAATGAGCACAATTGTCACATCTCTTCTCAGAGATAAGCCGCCACCATTCTAGCAAGCTTGCTTTTCGCTGCATTTTACAGTTTCAACATATTTTATTATTGAATAGAAACCAATTTTATTGTATCTCTGTTATTGTATATTTGTTATTCTTGTGTCTCTATGTTAAGAATAATAATAATCTATATTCATTTTCATTTTTCTCATAAAATTCGGATCAATTGTATCATAGAGATTTGCTCCTTGTCGTTCTTAATGCATGTCCTCGACAAGGTTAGGGTACAAAGAATTGGGTCTCAAGATTTTTTGTCTTGAGGAAAAAATATCTTACATGCCCAAGCAACCTATCATGGCAGGAGAAAATAAATACGATGGGAGAGGAGATCCTTTCAAAATGTTGCTCAAGGAAGCCCTCATGCAATAGAGGAATGAAATGATGGATAGTTTTGCGCAAATCCTTCGACAACTACCAACAGACGACGCATCTTCCATGAATGGAGGTGCTAATCCATTCAAGGTACAAATAAAATTTGATATTCCCATATTTGAAGGTCAGATAGATGCAGATGTTGTAGACAAATGGTTAAATTTGCTAGAAGGGTATTATTTTGTCCATAACTTTTTGAACAAAGAAAAGATTATGTTTGCACTCCTCAAAGTTATCCCCCATGTCAAATATTGGTGGGAGACTTTCTGTGAGACAAAGGAAACAGAGAAACCCTCATTATTTATAGTCACAGTCACCGGGGGTCCTTCAAGGATGCTATCAAGGAACAATAATACCTTTTCAGAAGTTATGCTGACCTATATACAAAATGGACCACACCGTGGAAAGAAAGAGACCAAGCAGTGCCAGAGTTCACAAATATCTTCCATACCTTATGCACCAAGATGGGTATCAAATATTATTAGCAACATCTAGTGCTCAAGTATCGTGATGGTCTTCATAGATAAATCTAGGTCAAAATAGATTTTTTGTACATCTCGTCCTTGGGCGCGGCCTATCGATATGTCATCAAAATCGAGCAAAAGATTAAACAAAAGATGCGACAATTCAGGCCTGGGATCCCCTCACATCAGAAACAAATAAATGGAATCCCCAACTTGCGGAACAAAGGAAAAAACAAAGATGGAAAACCTCAAGAAAACTAGTCTAAGACACAAGAAAAGAAGGACACTGGAAAGACAAAGAAAGATACCGGGAAGTGGTACAACTTCCATAAGAGCCCCTAGCATAACACTGCTGATTTCCACTCTAAGCATTCATTGGTGGTTAAGGTGAAAGCCTCTCAATCAGATGCAGGTTTCGACTCTGAGTCAGAACTAGAAATGGGGAGACAGATCATTGACGCGGAACCCAGTGCCATTGTTGCTACCACCAAGGTTCATCCCTGTGAACCAGACGAGCCAGAAGAAGGTGAGGGCCTTATTCATTCACAGATGTGGGTAAAAGGAACCCCGCTACAATTTATTGTTGATAGCGGAAGCCAAAATAATCTCATCTCAGAAGAGGTCGTCAAGTGGCTAGCCATGATGACAACGCTGCACCCGCAACCCTACACCATTAGATGGCTCTGCCAAGGAAGCGATCTCCGCGTCAGCCAACAATGTCGCCTGGCATATGACATCAAGCCCTTCAAAGACAAGGTGTTGTGTGATGTTTCTCGTCTCAAAGTTTGTAATGTTATTTTGGGCCAACCTTATTTATCGAAACATCATGTTGTATATGATTCTAGGCCTCGTAGTTTTATTCCTACTTTGAACAGTAAATTATGTAGGATACCTGAGGCAGTCCCACCTAGTGTTATTTCCTTGCTCTCTACCAAGAAATGCAGGAAGGTCATCTATTAGACTGAGAATTTTTTCTTCTTCATGATTCTCTCTCAGAGTGAGCGAAAGATTACAGTCACATCCAAGGCCTATGTGGTCAACCTCCCCACACAGCAGAAGCAAGTGGACAAGGTCGTGGCAGAATACAAATATATCTTCTCCTCACCTACCGGGGTACCTCTTGTTAGAATATTTAGACACTTAGGAGTTAGTAAGATCTACTTGGTCTATTTTTTCATTAGGTAAAAGTGTGTTTTATAGTGTGTTTCTTTAGTATGCATTAGTATTCATTTGTAGTTAGGAAATATGACGGTCACGATATGTTCCCAACATAGAGTGATCCAACGGTTCATACTCTCCTCAATCTTAACGGCCATTGATTTGTGGCTTAGCACCTGATTGGTCCATGATCTCTATTTAAAGAGCATGGAGGGTCATTTTTCGATGATCGATTATGAGAAACTCTCTTGTAAAATCTCTCTGTAATCTTTTTCTATGCATTAATAAACTGCTCCAAGTAGCCGCGTTGCCTGGGGCCGTGGATGTTTCCCCGTAGGGGTTTTACCACATGAAAACATTAGTGTATTGATATTTTATTTGGTTATGTGAGTGGTTACTGAAGGTGTTCTCCCTCTGTTGGAATACCTGTTTTATCGAACATGGTATCAGAGCATGTTTGAAGACCCGCTCATGTTGTAGATCGAGATCGTGAGGCCAAGTTGCCTCATCTCCATTTTCTGGAATTTCCATACATTTCTGGGTTGAGAGGACTATTCCATTGCATCTGGAGCACTCATTTCATTCAGGAACACTTTTTGTTTTACTCGAAAAGGTTTCCATTTGCCCAAGATATGTCCATTACAGTCAGATCCGGAGGTATAAAGCCTGAATACGCATTTTTTAAATTTATGCAAAGTTTTATTTTGATTTTATTTCGGTTTGTATTTTTTATTTCCGAGTTGCTACTCTTTTATATCTGTGTATTCTCTTTGCCCCGCACCCTGTGTGATATTGACAAATCAGAAATAGATAGGAAAAGGTGCATCTTCCAGGTAAGCTAACCGAGATCTAACCCTTGTTGTCATTGAGAAGTGAAATTTTTTTCTTTTTTTGTGAAAATAATTTTTTTTTTCCATGCTCAACAACCCCAATCCTCCTTCTAAACATTAAAATATGTTTTGCTAGACCATTTGGTTAAAACTTTCCATATTAAGTAAGAGGTCTTGAGTTCAAGTCTCTCTTTTGTTACTTTTTTTGAAAAAGCTCATGCTAAAAATTGTAAAGTGCATTTCACTTCAAGTATAAAAGTGAATCACTATAAGTAGCTTTATATTTTATTTTAGAGTTATTTATTTTGCATGCAACCTTTTTGTTATAAGGTAACTTCATTGTAAAAGTGATCCCCACTTCTCTTTATAAAATTGGGTCACTTCATAAAGTAGCTTACACTATCACGTGGTTATTTGGTTACCATTTATGCCTTTTTTTTAAAAGGGCATAACTCTCACATTGGAAGTCCGTTTTTAGTGTCATTTTTTTAAAACCGCATAACTTTTCGAGATCTTTCCATCCAAATCATTAGTTTCAGTTTTTAAATCCACATTATCTACATATTTAATATGGCTTCTACAAGTAATGTCTTGCTTACCAACAACAACTACTTCCAATGGAAATCCCATATGGAAGATTTATTAAGAAGTAAAGGCATGTACCAGATTACCTTGGGAAAGGAAACAACACCCACTGATGATGATAAGAAAGCCAAATGGGATAATAAGAATGACGAAGCACGTGGACTAATAGCAATGTCCATCTCTCTTGATTTAAGGTACCACCTTCAAGGAATTGATGACCCCGAAGAAGCTTGGAACATGATTGAATCTGTGTTTGGTAAACTCAATATTATTCGAGCACAACAGTTAGAAAATCAAATACTGACCTTGATTCCAAGTGATTTTTCTTGCCTTGGAGACTATCTATCTAAGTTCAAAACACTCATAATTTTATGTGAAGAATGTAAGATAAAAATGGAGGAAGAGTGTTGCATATATCTTATTCTTTCTAAGCTAGGTAGTGCATATTATATGTTTGTATCTACCTTGTATGCCATGAGAAAGGCTCTAGGGAAAGCTTATGAAAAACTCAATCTTTAGTCCTTTTGTGCTTCTTTGATTAGAGAGGAAGATAAGCTTGTACAACTTGGAGTGATCAACACTGCAGGTACCTCCAACAAAGCCTTAGTTTCCCAGAAGAAAGATAAACCCAAGTATCCCAAGAAGCAACATCCTCGCTATAACAACAAATAGCATAAGGGTTCCAAACCCGCTCAGACAACTTCATCTCCTAATGGTAACAAAGGAGAAAAATATAAAAGTAAGAATACTAACAGACATTGCAACTTTTGTGATAAAGATGGTCATGATGAGTCCAAATGTTTCAAGAAGATGGAAGCCTTAGAAGTAGTGATGAAGAATCACAACATCAGTATCGATTCTTCTTCTCATGGACATGCACTTTCTGCTTCCGGTTTCTCCTTCAATACACCTTCTACTACTACTTCTTCTTCTGATGAGTGGCTTATTGATTCAGAAGCATCTTATCATATGGCTAAGGATAAAGCCATATTTTCTTCTCTAAATGAATGTAACACCAAGAAAATATTTGTTGGTGATGATAGATCTCTTAGTGTTGTAGGATCTAGAACAGTTCAGGTAGAAAATGGTCATTTCAATGATATATTATTTGTTCCAAATCTTTCTTGTAACCTTCTATCAGTATATCAAAACACTCATTTAGGTGAAGGTAAAACCATAGAGTTTTCACCTCACCAAGTTGTAATCAAGGATCTAAATGATCCTAATCATGTTCTTGCAACTGGAATTGTTGATGATATTACCAGGTTGTACAAATTTGACAACTTTGGGTCATCAACCTTTTCATTAGTTTTTGTTTCTCATAGCGATGATTTGAGAAAACTTTGGCATGAGCGATTCGGTCATCTAAACTATCGCTCATTGCAACAACTATGTAATCAACAGATGGTGATTGGTCTTCCTCTTGTTTCATGCAGAGATGGTGTTTATGCCGGTTGTGTTCTTGGCAAACATCATCGGGACAGTTTTGACAAATGTTCCTCTTGGCACGCCTCGGGCCCTTTACATCTTGTTCACAGTGATTTGTGTGGTCCACTTTCTTCTCCTTCCTTTTATGGATGCAAGTATTTCTTAACTTTCATTGATGATTTTTCCAGATGTACTTGGGTTTACTTCTTAAAATTTAAGAGCGAAGTTTTTGACAAGTTTTTGGCCTACAAGGCCCTTGTAGAAAAGAAACCTGGACATCAAATTCAAAATTTAAGAACAGATAATGGAGGCGAATATGTGAACAATAATTTTACAAGTTACTACACTACACAGGGCATCCAAATGCAACACACTGTTCCATATACACCACAACAAAATGGTGTTGCTGAGAGAAAGAACTGCACATTAAAAGAAATGGCTAATTGTATGATCCAATCTAAGGGATTAAGTCTAAATTATTGGGCGGAAGCAATTAACTATGCAAATTACATAGTCAATCGCACTCCCACAAAGGCTCTAAAAAATATAACACTAGAAGAAGATTGGACTAAAATTAAACCAAATGTAAGTCACTTTCATGTATTGGCCAGTATAGCATGGGCTCACATTCCTGATGAGAAAAGGAAAGCATTGCAGCCTAAAAGTGAGAATTGTATATTTGTTGATTATTCTAAAGATTTCAAAGGTTACAGACTTCTTCAATCACATTGTAATGAAATTATTATTACAAGAGATATTAAATTTTATGAAAATTTCTTGGCCTGCGAGCCTAATTCGGCGATTGTGCCTTCTTCGTCTTGCAAGCCATCTTCGGCATTTATGCCTTCTTATGATCTGGTTTCTTCTTCAGATGATGATAGTGAGGATGAAAATCTACCTCTGCCTGCTCACCCTCCTCCAGATGAGTCCTTTGAACTGAACCAGCACCAGCTCCAACGCTTCCTCGATGGGTCCGTTCAACATGAGAAGCAGCTGGTGATCTTGTCGGTGATCCTTCACATCAGCGTCGGACACATTCACAGTTCCAGCGAGCCTCTTCTCTTTTGGATCAAGTTTTAGAAACTTATGATCCAGAGACATTTGCAGAAGCTTCAGGTCATCCAGATTGGGATACAACAATGAATGAAGAGTATCTTTCTTTAATGGAAAACGATACTTGGGATCTTGCACCTCTTCCAAAAGGAAGAAAACTTGTTATATGCAAATGGGTCTACAGAACTAAGTATGCATCAGATGGAAGTGTTGAAATACACAAGGCTTGGTTAGTTGCCAAAGTATTTTCCCAAGTTGAAGGAATTGATTATAATGAAACCTTTTCCCCTATAGAAAAAATGAATTCCATCCGCCTTGTTCTTTCCCTTGCTGCCTCACATAAATGGGAGGTCCATCAGATGGATGCTAAATTTTCCTTCTTTCACGGAGATTTGCAAGAAGAAATCTACATGGAACAACCTCCTGGCTATGTCTAGAATGACTCTAGCCTTGTTTGTCGCCTCAAGAAATCTCTTTATGGTCTCAAGCAAGCTCCCTGAGCTCGGTATGCCAAAATGGATAGCTTTCTTATTGCCAATGGATTCTCTAGATGCCATTCCGATCCTAATGTCTACACCAAGAAAGTAGGAAGTCATCTCATAGTCCTTGTCCTTTATGTTGATGACCTTATCCTTACTGGTAGTGACTCAAAACTTTTAAACCATGTGAAAACCAACCTTAAGAAGAAATTTGAAATGGCAAACTTAGGCTTTTTGCACTATTTCCTTGGCCTCCAAGTTTTGCAATCCAATGAAGGAATTTTTCTTTCCCAATCTAAGTATGCTTGTGACCTTCTTCATTGCTTTCACATGGATGATTGTAAACCAACCCCTTCTCCCTTCCAGTCTGGAGTCAAGCTTTCTTCCACCTGTACTTCTCCTGAAGTTGATGCCACCCTGTATCATCAGTTAGTTGGTGGCCTCTTATACTTGACTCATACATGTCTTGATCTTTCCATTGTTATTGGTATTGTTGCCTGATATATTAAAACACCCCATGAAATCCATTGGAAAGTAGCTAAAAGGATACTTCACTATGTTCGTGGTATAGTTCAGTTTAGGATACATTACAGTTTAGTGGGGACTCTCTTATTGATTTGTTTCCCTTATCAGAAGTCTACTACAGGTTATGTTTTCAGCCTTGGTTCAGGACCTGTCACTTGGGCCTGTAAGAAACAACAAGCTATTGCACTTTCTTCAGCAGAAGAAGAGTACCAAGCAACAATAAATGCAAGTCAGGAAGCCTTGTGGCTTTGACAGATCCTTTCAGAGTTTGGATTCCAGCACCCACATCCAACTAGCCTTTGGTGTGACATTCATAGTGCCATCAAGCTCACCAAATACCTAGTTCAACATCATCATAACAAATACATTGAGCTACACGTGCACTTCATCAGAAAGCTCATTCATGATCAAGTTATTGAAGTGCTCTTTTGCCCTATAGAAGATCAAGTTGCAGACATTTTCACAAAGTCTCTTACAGAAGCGAAGTTTTCCAAACTTCGATCTATGTTAGGAGTTCAGGAAGTTGTCATTAAGGGGGGATAGGCTCTAATGCC
>JASDQU010241168.1:129552-146354 GCA_032191745.1 Picea mariana | reverse complement strand
TCATTAAGGGGGGATAGGCTCTAATGCCTCCTTCCTTCTCCTATTTTTTCACTATTGTAAATCCTTCAATCCTATCCCAAGTTGTTCTTAAGGGGGGATGTTAGGATATTTAGACACTTAGGAGCTAGTAAGATCTACTTGGTCTATTTTGTCGTTAGGTAAAAGTGTGTTTTATAGTGTGTTTCTTTAGTATGCATTAGTATGCATTTGTAGTTAGGAAATCCAATGGTCGCGATATGTTTCCGACATAGAGTGATTCGACGGTTCATACTCTCCTCGATCTTAATGACCATTGATCTGTGGCTTAACACCCAATTGTTCCATGATCTCTATTTAAAGAGCATGGAAGGTCATTTGCTGATGATCGATTGTGAAAAACTCTCTTGTAAAATCTCTCTATAATCTTTTTCTTTGCATTAATAAACTGCTCCAAGTGGTCGTGTTGGTTGGGGCTGTGGATGTTTCCCCGTAGGGGTTTTACCATGTGAAAATATCGGTGTGTTGATCTTTGATCTAGTTATGTGAGTGGTTACTGAAGGTGTTCACCCTCTGTTGGAATACCTGTGTTGTCGAACACCTCTACACTTTCAGGTCAAGCATCCCATCGGTCTGACCCCCAATGCACCACTTCCCATTGGGTTAGTGTACCGTCGCTCTCTATTAGAGAATGAGGAGATCAAGAGATAGATCAAATAAATTCTCCACAAGAGGCACATCTATCCCATCTCATTGCCTTATGGGAGCCCAATCGTGCTGGTGTAGAACAAAGACGGGACCTGGTGAATCTGCATTGATTATCAGGCTCTAACTAAATAAGATCACAGTTAGAAACGGGTACCCGATTCTCAAAATTGATGACCTCCGTGATCATCTTAAGGGGGCCAAATACTTCAGTAAGATTATTTGAAGTCAGGCTACCACCAGGTCCCCATAAAACAAACAGATGTATGGAAGACCGCCTTCAAGTCAAAAGGTCTTTTTGAATGGATGGTCATTCCCTTTGGTTTGACAAATGCTCTAACAACTTTCATGAGGGTGATGGATGATATCCTGTGAACTTTCACCAATAATTTTGTAGTGGTGTATCTATATGGAATCCTCATCTATAGCAAGACTTGGGCGAAACACTTGCAACATATTCAACAGGTTCTACACACTCTACGACATCACAAGCTATATATCAACTTGGAAAAATGCTCCTTCGGCATGGACTAGGTCCAATACCTAGGATACATCATGGATCAACATGGTGTGCAGGTGGATCTAGCCAAGATCTAGGTCATCCATGACTATCCAGCCCTAACCACACTCACTAAGATTCAGAGCTTCTTAGGCCTTGCCAATTTCTATTGTAGGTTCATCTTGGGATTCTCCCATATTGCATGGGCCCTCAACCAAGTAATCAGGGGTGGTGGTAAGGAAAAATTTGTGTGGGCCCTATCCCAAAAACAAGTGTTCGATGATTTAAAGCACCAATTTTTATCATCCCCAATACTTTCATTAATGAACCTACAACAACCCTTTGAGATCAAGACATATGCTTCGGACTATGTTGTGGATGCAGTTCTCACTCAACACGTCCACCCTGTGGCCTATCATAGTGAGACACTATCAGATGTTGTCTGTAAGTAACCTACTTAATAAAAAGAAATGTACTCCATTGTGCAAGCTTGACGCCAGTGGAGACATTAAATTCTCGAGAAGGAGACAGTCATCCACACAAATCAAATCCATTGCAGTTCATGCAGACACAAGGAAAATTGCAAAATGACCACCATCAGAAGTCATCCACATACTTGCAGCGGTTCCATATCAACATCAAGTATAAAACATGCAGTACAAATCGAGTCGCTAATTTCCTCAGTCGACCTCCACTCGCGACACTCACCACAATGCTAGACTCTTGTGTCCATGAGACCTCTAGATGGCCCAACCTCTATGAGATAGACCCTGACTTTGCCACCACATACCAAATGTTGGGCGCAAAATTAGTTGTCGCTAATTTCCATCTTCAAGACAGGCTATTGTGTTGACCGGGCCATCTTTGTGTTTCATCAAGCGAGCAAGTGAAGCTAATTTTGGAATCCCACTATAGTCGGGTGGCAGGACACTTCGACGTCAAAAAGACAATGGCAATGCTACAAAAACATTTCTATTGGCTAAAACTTCGATAGGATGTCAACAAGTATATCAGGTCCTACACTACCTGTGCTATTTCCAAACTGAACACTAAGAAACAGGGCTTATACACCCCCCTTCCTACTCATGGAATGCCATTGGAATCCATCTCAATGGAGTAAATGTCGAGCCTTCCATCCACCAAGAGGGGAAATGACTATGTCTTTGTGGTTGTTGATCGCTTTTCCAAGATGGTGATCCTGGCCACCTACAAGAAGAGAATCACAGCAGAGGCCACTGCCAAGTTCTTCTTTGAATGAGTCTAGGTACATTTTGGAATCCCAAAAACCATTGTCTTAGATCAGAACAGTTGGTTCCTCAACACATTCTGGTAGATCATCTGGTCATTGTTGGACACCAAGTTCACTTCCTTCCATGTTGGTTGTGGAGCCTAATTATCTTCTTGATTCAAAGGTCTTTGTTTTCAGCCGTGTTTATACCCAATGAGGAATTTACACCCTGGAAGAATGTACACTCCTCCATGCAGGGTAGTGTAGGGGGGGCTTGCCTCTCCTGTGGGGTCCGGGGGCAAGCAAGACCCCGAAGGAAATTTTTCCTTGTAAATGTATATTGTAATTTTATAGTAAATCTAGATCGTTCATTATAAGTTCACAAATCTAATGATAGAATTTATGTTGGGATTTTTTGGCCTAGAAGGCAACCCTCTTTTATGAGAGAAATGTATTGTGCCTATGTCTCATTGTGAATATTGTATTATGAGTGAGGAGGATATGAGATAAAGAAGAGAAAGTTGCAATGGGTGCGTTGTAGGTTGTATCCCTTCATTTGATGGATAATAATAAAGGAAGGACATGACAATTTGTCTGGTGGATGTAGCCCACACTGGGTGAACCACATATATCTATGTATCTATTGTATTGTGTATCTTCTGTGTTTTATTTCTACATTTGTTTTATTTTATTGCTCCACGATCATGTTTTTCTAACAACTGGTATCAGATTGAAAGGTAACTCGCAAGACAAGAGGGTTCCTAATTCGAGTGGGAGCAATGGTGGAAGATGGAAAGTTTAGGGTCGAGAAATTTAACAGCCAAAACTACCAGTTATGGAAGATGCAGATGAAAGATTATTTATATCAGAAGGATCTATTCCTACCATTGGGTGGAATAGCAAAGAATCCAACGGCCATGAAGGATGAATAATGGGAGGTTCTTGACAGAAAGGCACTAGGAACGATATGGTTGAGTCTGACAACATTAGTGGCTTTCAATATTTTGAAAGAAAAGACAATGAAGGAGCTGATGGATGCATTGGATAAATTGTATGAAAAACCCTAGGTGTCCAATAAGGTATTTATAATGAAGATATTATTTAATATGAAGATGTAATAAGGTGGGTTTGTTGAAAATCATTTAAATTAATTTAATACAGTTACTATTCAACTAAGTTTTGTAAAAGTGGACTTTGATGATGAGGTTAGGGCTCTTCTAATCTTGTGCTCATTGACAAAAACCTAGAATGGCTTGGCCATGGATGTAAGTAACTTCGTCTTTGGTTCAAACACTTTAAAATTTGATGATGTTGTTGGTGTTATCCTTAGTGAGGAAATGTGATGGAAAAGCACAGGTGAGACATCACGTAATGCATTAAACATGGAGAACAAGGGAAGACAAAAGGATAGTGGAAAGGGATCAGGGAAACACAAGAATTCTAGGAAGAACAGATCTAAATCCAGACTTGGAAAGATAAAGTGTTGGAATTGTGGGAAGAAAGGACATCTGAAGAAAGACTTCAGATCTCTAAAGAAACAGAGAGATGGACAACAGAAGAAAAATTGGGAAGAAAATGTAACAGGTGATGTGTTGCAAGATGATTTGATTCTTTCTATAGATAATATTTCTGAGTCTTGGCTAGTATATTGAGGGGATTCATTTCATGCCACACCCCATAGGAAACATTTTCTATATTATGTTGAAGGTGATTTTGTACAGGTTCATTTGGGTGATGATGCACCATGAAAAGTTGTTGGAATGGGAAAGGTAAAAATAAAGCAAAGAAATGGAAACCAATGGTTGTTGAAAGAGGTAAGACATGTTCCATATCTAAGGAAAAATCTAATTTCAACATGGTAGTTGGAAAGTGAAGGTTGTATATCCATATTTACAAGTAAGGTGTGGAAGGTTACCAAAGGATCATTGGTGGGAGAAGGTAGGTACATTGTATTTATGTACTGGTAATATTGACTCTTCTATCTCTTTAGCTTCTATAGGAGTGGATACTACACTGTGGCATCATAGGCTTGGACACATGAGTGATAAGGAGATGCAGATAATTCACAAAATAAATTTGTTTCCAGATCTTAAACAAATTGATTTGGATTTCTGTGAGCATTGTCTTTGCGAAAAATAGAAGAGAGTCAGAAAAGAAAAGAAGAGTGAAAGGTTAGAGATTGTTCATATAGATGTATGGGGACTAACTCAGGTATCATCTCTTGGTGGCTCTCATTATTATGTTACTTTTATTGATGATGCAACTAGAAAAAGTTGGGTTTATTTCAATCCACAAAAATCTAATCTTTTTTATACTTTTAAGAAATGGAAAGCTTTGGTTGAGAATGAGACAGGTAAAAGGTTGAAGTGTCTTAGATTAGACAATGGAGGTGAATATTGTAGAAAGGATTTTGATGATTATTGTTCATACCATGGGATTCGTAGAGAGAATAAAGTTCCAAGAACACCACAAAACACAGACAATAGCATCAACAAAGACACAACTTGATGAGTTTTCAATGAAATTTGAGAAGGATTACTCAATGGTTTCTTTCCTTTCTACTAGCACAATAGTGAGAAGTGCTTGGTTCTTGGAAAATGGTGCATATCATCATATGATAGAAGCAAGAGAGCTATTTAGCAGTCTGATGGAGAGAGACTTGAAGGTTCATGTGGAGCTTGGTGATGATGTCAGGTATGCAGTAAAGGGAGAGGGAACAGTTACATTCCAACTCAAGTCATGAGGTTCATTTGATTCCCATGATGTACTTTACGTACTAGGTTTGAAGAAGAATTGCTTTCAATCTCAACTATGGAGGATAAGGGTTTTGTCGTTACTTTTCAATGAGAGAAGGTACTCATACGTCCATAGAAGGTAGCCCAGAGAGCACAGTGGTTGTTGGGGTTAGAGAATGCAATTTATACAGGTTTCAAGGAAATCATGTTTAGGATTTAGTACCTGAAAATGATAACCTGTGTGAGTTGTTGCACAAGAGGTTGGGACATATACACTGCAGGGAATTGTCGATTCTAAGAGGTATTGTCATAGGTCTTCCAGAGTTAAGGATTCTACAACATGGATTTTTCAGAGGGTGTGCACTTGGCAAGAATGCCAAAGATGATTTTACTAACATAGAGAGTAGGTCCAAGGGAATATTGGATATTATTCACTCATATGTGAGTGGGATGATGTTAGAAGCATAATTACAGGGACTGTCATACTATATGATGTTTATTGATGATTTTTCCATGAAAACCTAGATCTTCTTTGTGAATACCAAGGATGAAGTCTTCAGTCAGTTTCATGAGTTTAGGGCTCATGTAGAGAACCATGCAGGTAAGAAGATCAAGGTATTTAGGTTGGATAATGGTGGATATTAAACCTCCAATGACTTCAAGTATTTCTGCAAGAAGGAAAGGATCAAGAGGGAGTTGACGGTCTCATACAACCCTTAGTAGAATGGAATTGCAGAGAGAAATAATTGATCCATCATCAGTTTTTCCAAGGCTATGATACATGATTAGGAGTTGCCCATGTTTTTGTGGGAAAAGGAATGTAATATGACAATGTATGTGCAGAACATGAGTCCTCACAGGATATTGGGGGACAAGATTCTAGGGGAAGCATTCTTAGGGGTGAAGCCAGAGATAGGACATTTCAGGATCTTTGGTTGTCCAATTTACATCCATGTTCATGTGGAGAAGAGGACAAAGTTGGAGCCTTCAATATAGAAGGGTATATTTGTGGGGTACAACGAGACCTCAAAGGATTATAGGATCTACATTCTAGCACAAAGAAACATAGTTGTGAGAAGATATGTTAAGTTCGAGGAGAACTTAGCATCTGGGAGTACTCAAAAGTCATCAGTAGTGACAGAGGATGAAGAGAAACATGATCCGAAGGATGAGAAATATTCATCAATTCATACTTTAGGTGGGGAGGAGGATTTATCCCCTTTTAGTCTTGTTGAGAGACCCAAGTGGCTAGTACAGAAATTGAGAGATGTTGGTGAGGCTCCTAGGAGTGTGATCAGAGAGTGCAGGCCTTCGAAGAAATTTCCTAACTATATGGTGCTTATGACTAGAATCATTGATGATGAGCCTTCCATTTTTTAGGAAGAAATAAATAAATAGGTATGGAAAGATGCCATGGTAGAGGAGTACACCTCTATTATGAGGAATGATGTTTGCAGGGACATAGTGTCAAGACCATAGGGGAAGTCAATTGTGAGTTCCTAGTGGCTCTATAAGATAAAGCATGTTGCAGATGGTACATGGATTTGAGGTACATGGGAGGGAGTCTCATGTTTGTAGGCTTAAGAAAGCCTTGTACGGACTCAAACAGGCACTCGGGGCATGGTATTCCAAGATCAATGGGATTTACCAATAGTGAGGTGGATCCTAACTTGTACTTCATACTTGTTGGAGAGTATCCTCTCATCTTGGTTCTATATGTTGATGATTTATTTCTCATACGTGCAGAGGATATTATTGCAGGGTGAAAAACATATTTGGCTAGTGAGTTTGAGATGAAGGGCATTGTATTGATGCATTATTTCTTGGGGTTAGAGGTATGGAAGATATCAGGGGAGATCTTCCTTGGACAAGGGAAGTATGCAGTAGATATCTTGAGCAGATTCATGATGGAGGACTGTAAACCGATGGCTACAAATATGAGTACCAATATAAAGAAAGTGATCACTTTAGATTCATAGTTGGTGGATCCCAAGATATGGCAGGTAGCTGATAGGGTCCTTGATTTATTTGGTCAACATCAGGCCAGATATTTGTTTTTATACGAACACCTTGATTCAGTTCATGGTAGATCCAAGGCAGGTGCATTGGATCACAAAAAAGAATGTGCTTAGTTACTTGAGAGGTATGTTGGAGTATGGATTGATATATATTGGAGGAGATGGAGTGGAGTTATAGGGATATACAGACTAAGAATGGGCAATCAATGCAGTAGAAAGAAAGATCACCTCAGGGTGATGCTTCAGTTTGGGATCAACAATGATTACTCGGTTAAGCATGAAGAAGACTTTTGTAGCACTCAGTTCAACATAAGTAGAGTACATGGAAACGGGTATGGCTAACTATGCAGCCATTTGGATTCACAAATTTCTTATAGGTTTATTTAGTCAAGAGTTGGAGCCTACAGTGATATATTGCGATAATAAAAATTGTATCAAAATCTATGAGAATAATGTATTCCATGACAGGTCCAAGAAAATTGAGATCGGATATCACTTCATTCGGGATAGGATCCAAAAAGGAGCAGTGAATCTTTAGTATATTTCCAGAAATGAGAAGGCTGCAAATATTCTGACCAAACCCTTACAGAAAGGGAAGTTTGTGTTATTTAGAGACATACTTGGAGTGGTGCAGAATACCTTCCTCTCTAAGAGGGAGTGTTGATGTTAATGGTAGCATCAAATATGTATTTTTGCACAGTTCTATGTGTCTAGATGTGTGGAAATCGTTCAAATGCTTCTAGTCCTGAATTTATTTTAATTAAAGGAATTATTAAAGTAAATCGATTTTATTAATTAATTATGTAATTAGTTAATTGAATTATTTTAGAAAATGATAAAAGTTAGCATGCATGCAATATTAACATGTTCTTCTAAATCTCAAGTGATATTAGTAATAGATTATAACTCACAATTATAAAAGCAAGGCTAGGGGGGAGGAGAAAGACACTTGAAAAACTTAAGGACACTTGATACTTGAGAGTTTGGATCAAGAGGGACTTTGATTCAAGGAGATCTTGGATAGGGAAGGAGGAATTCCATCCAGAGGTCAGGTCAAGGAGAAGAGAGAACAAAGGATTATGCAGGTGGGTTTCAATTTGAGGAAGCCACAGGAGACTATTAGATTGTACAGATCTTGTCATACAAGTTTTCTGTATGGATACGTGGTTCACAGTGTAGAAAGTTGTGCACATACACAATTCACAAGAAGGAGAATCAAGCATGCCAGACTTGGTCGTACAATAGGTCATACCTTTCCAGGTTAGTATGTAGTTGTTTTTCTCTCAGTGGGCCATTATCCCTATTACGAGAACCCTAATTTTAGCATAATAAAATCATTCTCAACACTGGTTTTCCCTCTAGGGTTTTTCCAAGGGTTTACGCCTAAAAATATTGGTGTTTATATGTGCTTGATTTGGTTTCCTTGTTTATGATTCCACTACATATTTAGTTGATTACTCGGCTATGATTTTAGTAGATAAAGTGATTTTTCTTTGAGGTAATTATCGGGTGCTGAGTAAGAGAAATTTCAACGAAAACCTTATGTTTGAATTAAATGGCTCCTTCTCTGAAAACCTTATCATCAAAACATAACTTTGTGAGGTAATGATCATGAAGGAAAATTATGAAAAAATAAGGCTATTATAAGCTCAAAAATATGGTTTTATTTATTTATTATCATCAATTACAAGATTCCATGAAATCTTGTAATTGTTGATTTAACCATCTATAATTAAAACAACATATATCAATTTTATTTTGTAGTAACTAAAAAGGGTAAAATTAATATAATATGCACTAATTTTCTTTATTGTGACATTATGAGAACTTATCCCTAATTTGTATTTGGCTAGATCTTCAAAAGAAAATAGAGAAAACCCAAATTTAAGGGACCACCTAATGATAAATTCAAAATTTTAAAAGAACTCCATTATGTTTATTAAGGAAATTGGATAATGGAGGGAGTTTGTTGTACTAGTCACAACAGGGGGATTTTGAATCTCTCTCCCTCTCATTGTGTATTTGGATTCTACCTTCTTGGAGTGGTTTTTTCTGTTTCTTTGAGCATTCATTCTCAGGAAGTGTGGATTACTTCCTTGGTTGGTTTGGTATTCTATTATATCTAGGGTTCTTAGGCATTATATGATTTGGATTTTATGAGTAGAACAAAATGACTACAGATTATTAACAGGTGATTAACAAAAAATAATAGAGATATAGTAAAACTAGTTTTCTATTCAATAAGGAAATAAGCTGAAACTGTAAAATGCAGCAGAAATAAGCTTGTTGGAATGGTGGCAGCTTATCTTTGAGAAGAGATGTGACGGTTGTGCTCATTCGCAAGAAGATGATTACAATGCGGCTTTGAAGGTATTTTTACAATAAACAGGAATGCCAAAAACCCTAGACATCCAAAAAACTAACCCTAGGAGATGAAGCGCCAAAATTCATGTGGGCCCCATTTGGGTAAGTTAGTACATCAACTTCCTGGGGTCGTAACTTTTACATATGATCTTCGTTTTAGGCGTATGATAACCCGTTGGAAATTTATTGTCGAGAAGATTCATTTTGGAGGAAATATCGAAGGAAAATTTTTATTTCTCCCCATTTTACCAAAAAACATCATTAAGGGCCTCAAAACGGCTTTGGAAGTGAAAAACTGCTAAAAATAGTAAATTGCCAAAATTGCCAAAAAATTGTTTTGATCCAGTTGGAAAAGGTGGGTGGCCACTGATATCCACTTGGATCAATCCTCCCTCATTAGTAAGAAATGGTCTCCATTGCGTTGATTTCCCCCATCAGATGAAGAAATTTCTGCTGAATTTGGCCCCGGTTGAGCCACTTGCCTTGGTGCAGAAGTTTCCCTACTTTGATGACTCGATAAAGTTGGATCCTTTGTTGTTGAGTGCCCTTGATCTATGTGTCTACAATCTGATCATTGGATTCATGTTTTATGCAGTCGGGGTTGAGCTCTGTTGGTGTCAGTTGTTCTGCTACTTCTGAGGTGTCCAATAATGGTGGGAAATAAGGGCGAAGGAGATCCACGTTGAACACTGGGTAGAGGCCAAGGAAAGGAGGAATGTTGAGATCAAAAGAATTATCTCCCACTACCTTGGTGATGGTTTACGACCCATAATGGAGTAGGAAAATCTTCCTATGGGGTCATGTAAGGAATTCTTTCTGCAAGTGCAACCAAACTTGGTCGCCCACATGAAATTGATGTGGCACCCAATGTTGATCATGGCATTGCTTGTACTTGTCATTGGACTTCTGTAGGATATCCTAAACCTGTTGGCAGATGTGTTGGATCCTCTCAATGAACCGGGTGGCTTTTTCAGCTTCAGTTGGAGTAGTATATGAGTCGGTCGTGGTGACCGCAAGGGGAAGTGAAACATCTATGGGACCCAATGGTTGGAATCCCAACCCCACCTAAAAGGGGTTGTGGTTGATTGAGCTATGTAGGGCTCAGTTGTAGATATGTTGGACATAGGGAAGGCTCTCATCCCATGTGAAAGGGTGCTTTGAATTATACATGCGAAGGATATGCACAATCATTCGATTTACGACCTCGTTTTGTCCATCTGTCTGGGGGTGGAAGGCCGTGGATTTGGTGAGCTTGGTGTCCAGCAGTGACCGGAGGCTCGATTATAATGTGCTGAGAAATAGACTGTCCTGATCTGAGAAAATGGTTTTTGGGATTCCAAAATGTACCCATACTCGTTCAAAGAAGAGCTTGGCAGTTACCTCTGTTGTGATGTTCTTCTTGTAGGCAACCATAATCACCATCTTAGAAAAGCGATCAACAACCATAAAAACACAGTCATTTCCTCGCTTGGTGGATGGGAGGCCTGACATGTAGTCCATTGATATGGATTTCCATGGCCTGTCAAGAGTAGGAAGAGGGGTGTACAAGCCCTACTTCTTAGTGGTCTGTTTGGCAATAACACAGGCAGTGCAGGAATTGATATACTCGCTGACCTCTTGTCGAAGTTTTGGCTAGTAGAAATGTTTCTAGAGCATCGCCACTGTCTTTTCGACATCAAAGTGTCTTGCCACCTGACTGTAGTGGGATTCCTAGATCATATTCGCTTGCTCCCTTGATGGATCAAAGATATGACTCAGACGACACAACAACCCATCTGAAAGATGGAAATTATCGACAACTGCGTTTACACCCAACATTTCATAGGTGGTGGTGAAGTTTGGGACTGTCTCATAGAGTTGGGGCCATCTAGAGGTCTCATGGCCACAAGAGACTAGAACCATGGTGAGTTTCGTTACTGGTGGTCTATTGAGGCAATCAATGACGCGATTGGTGCTTCTTGTTTTATAATTGATGTTGAGGTGGAATTGCTGCAAGTATGTGGACCACTTTTGATGGTGGTCATTCTGCAATTTTCCTTGTTTCTGCATGAACTATAGTGGCTTATGATCAGTGTGGATTACTATCTCCTTCCCAAGAATGTAATGTCTCCACTAGTGACAGTCTTACACAATGGGGTACATTTCTTTGTCATAAGTAGGGTACTTATAGACATCATCTGATAGTCTCTCACTATGATAGGCCACGGGGTGGCCATGCTGAGTGAGAACGATGCCCACAACATAGTCTGAAGCATCTGTCTCAATCTCAAAGGGTTGTTGTAAGTCTGGTAGTGAAAGTACTGGGGTTGAGCACAAGAACTTCTTCAAATCATTGAACGCTTGTTGTTGGGACCGGCCCCATGCAAATTTTGCCTTACCACCACCCCTGGTTATTTGGCCGAGGGCCCATGCAATATGGGAGAATCCCAACATGAACCTACGGTAGAAATTGGCAAGACCCAAGAAGATTCAAAGCTCAGTGAGTGTGGTTGGGATTGGCCAATCACAGATGACTTGGATCTTGGCTAGATCCACATGTACACCATGTTGATCAACGGTGTAGCCTAGGTAATGGATCCTGTCCATGCCGAAGGAGCATTTTTCCAAGTTGGCATATAGCTTGTGTTGTTGTAGGGTGTGCAAAACATGTTGAATATGTTGCAAGTGTTCGACCCAAGTCTTGATGTAAATGAGAAAGTCATCCAGATACACCACTACAAAAGTATTGGTGAATGGTCGCAAGATATTGTCCATCATCTTCATGAAAGTAGCTGGACCATTTTTCAAACCAAAGGGCATGACCAACCATTCAAAAAGGCCTTCCTTTGACTTGAAGGCGGTCTTCCATACATCTGTCTATTCTATCAGGACCTGGTGGTAGCCAGACTTCAGCTCAATCTCACTGAAGTATTTGGCCCTCGTGAGTTGATAAAGGAGGTTGTCGATTCAGGGAATTGGGTACTGGTTTTTGAATGTGATTTTATTCATAGCTCGGTAATCAATTCAGAGTCACCAGGTTCCATATTTCTTCTTTACCAGCATGATTGGGCTCCCACAAGGTCATGAGTTTGGATGGATGTGCCCCTTGTGGAGAAGTTCTTGGATTTGTCACTTGATCTCCTCATTCTCTAACAGAGAGAAGTGATAGACTGGCCCATTGGGCAGCGATGTTTCGGGGGTCAGATCGATGGGGTGCTTGACCTGGCAGTGCAACGGTACTCCGGTAGGTGAGGAGAAGATATCTAAGTATTCTTCCATAACCTTATCTACTTTCTTCTGTTGTGTGGAGAGGTCGGTCGTAGAGACCCTGGATGTGGTTGTGATCTTTCGCTTATTCTGAGAGTGAATCACAAACAAGAAAAACTTCCCCGTCTGAGAGATGACCTTCCTGCATTGCTTAGCAGAGATCAAGGAAATAGTGCTATGTGGGATTGCCTCAGGTATCCTATACAATTTCCTGTTCAAAGTAATAATAACACTACGAGGCCTAGAATCATATACATCATGACATTTCCATAAATAAGGTTGGCCCAAAAGAACATCGAAAACTTCAAGAGGAGAAACATCACACAATACCTCATCTTTGAAGGGCTTGATGACATACAAAAATTAACACTATTGGCTAACACAGAGATCGCTTCCTTGGTGGAGCCATTCAATGGTGTAGGGTTGTGGGTGCGGCGTTGTCGGCTAGGCCAACCGCTTGACGACCTCTACTGAGATGAGGTTCTTCTGGCTACCGCTATCAACGATGAAGTGCAGCGGGGTGGCTTTTACCTACATATGTGAATGGAAGAGGCACTCTCCCTCTTCTGGCTCATCTAGTTCACCAGGATGGAGCTTGGTGGTAGCAACGATGGCACTGGGTTCCACGTCAATGATCTGTCTTCCCCTTTCTGGTTCTGGCTTAGAGTCAGAAACTGCATCTGATTCAGAGGCTTTCACTTCATCCACCAGTGACTGCTTTGATGTTAAGCCCTAATATTGGCTCATTACCCCTTAATTGGGGCATATTACATTAGTAATTATATTTTATTTATGTCGTCTTTATTCCATTAGTTGTAATTATACCTCCTAGTCTCCTATATATACCAAGGAGACATTTTCATTTTGAATCATCTTGTACTTGAACATTTATGTGGGGTAAAAGGAGGTTTCCCCCTTGAATAGGCTTATTATCTGAAATTATCTCTTTTTCAAGGCATTGAGTACTTATTCTGAGGTTTTTTTTTGCTATATTTTTATTTGGTTCTTAACATATGGTATTAGAACTCAAGGTCTTGGGGTTTCACTGCTACATCTAAGACACCTTGGAATTTTCACTATAATTTTTTTTTCTCTAACATGTCAAAAGGAATGGCTTGGAGGATATTTATCAAATGTACCAAGGTACGTTGGGTTAAAATTTCAGCTCTTGAGGCCTTATACTTTCAGAGATACAGCCTGTGCAAGTTAGGGTTCTGGAATCATCTTGAACTGAGTCATTGCAGAATTTTCGCTATAAATTTTTTCATGTAATGTTTCAAACCCTAAAATCTGGATTATATTTAAATAAATTAGTAAGGTATCTGTGGTAAAAATTTCAGCTTCTGGGTCATCGTACATTTTTAGATACACCCTGTGGAAGATAGGGTATCTGACTAGTCCTATTGACTAGTCTCAAGAAGGTGTTTTAGGTAAAACAATCATAACTTCTTCCTAGAGTATCCAAATTGAGTGAGACTGATTGCATTGGATAGTTGACAATCTGTAGTATTTTTGGTACAAGTTTTAGAATTTTATATAAATTATTTTGTGCGGGGAACGCTATACAAGTTAGATCTCTTGGAAAGACCAAAAATCAGCAAGTTGTGGGGAAGTTACTGTAAATTCCATTTGGCACATCCAACTTTGATCAGACCAATGGAATTGTAGAGAAGTACAAAAAATAAAGTTTCATACCTAGAAGGGCCGAAACTTTGGATATACAGCAGAATAAATATTGTCTAGAAGAACCACCTCAAAATCAAGGTTCAAAAGTGATACCTGGTCAACATGCCAACCAAAAAGAGAACTTCTACACCGAATAAGCCTCTAGAAAATCCTACATGGGCACTTGATGAAGGTGAATAAATGCATAGGGACATAAATAATTTACAAAAGAAGTTAGTAACAAAAGATGAACTACAAGAGATGATGGATTCAACGGAAGCTAAGTTTGAGGTAATAAATACTAAGATGGATGGTTTAAAAGGGGAAATCATGGAAGGATTGAAAAACTTCCTAATAGAGATGACACCTGAAAGTGAAAATGTATCCCATGAAAGTCATGATGAGGACACAAGGAAGGTGAATCGATAATGGATAGACTCCAGCTTTGGGTTGAAGACCAACCACGTTCCTAAGATCGATATGAGGAAGTTTGATGGCAAGGACCCAATCACATGGATATTTCAGATGGAGCAATTCTTTGATCTACATAATGTTCCACAAACACAAAAGGTATGAATTTCTTCTTTATATTTAGAACCCAATCAATTTGTATGGTATCGATGGCTTTGTTCTCGCAAATCACTCGTCACTTGGAAAATTTTCATGGAAGAAATGATAGCACACTATGAGGATACAAGCAATACCTTCTTTAGCCAATTGATAAATCTCAAGAAAAAGGGTTCAGTTACAGAGCACATTGAGAACTTCCAAAGATTCAATATAAAGGTAACAGATATTCCAGATGAGCACTTGATTGACATATTCATAGGAACCTTAAAGGATAACATTCAACATGAGGTTCTCCTTTGGGAACCCAAATCATTGGAGAATGCATTTAGGGTGGCAAGAAATGTTGAAAGTAAAAATATGGCTATGGCTACTAGAAGGACCAATCCTAACATCTATACAAAGAATAATGCTCCTTCTTCTAAAACACCTCAACCTACAAGGTTGACACCTCAACAATTGGAGGAAAGAAAATAAAAAGGTTTATGCTTTAATTGTGATAGCAAGTATAGTAAGGGACATAAGTGTGGTGAGAAGAAATTATTCTACATAGATTGTGAAGAGGAAGAAGAACAAGAACAAGAACCATCTCAAGATGAAAATGTAGAAGAAATTTCCTCTGAAGAGTTGACTCCCATGATATTGTGTAATGCATTGGTTGGAATTAGCACTCCTCAAACCCTCAAAATCGAACGATACATCAAAAAGAAAAAGGTAATAGTCCTAATTGATTTTGGCAGTACTCATAATTTCATTCACTATAAATTAGACAAAGATCTCAATTGCTTTGTATATCCAACACCAGAGTTTCAAGTAATGATTGTAGATGGAGGAACTATCAATTGCTCAGGAAAATGCAATAAGATCAATCTTACTATGGGGGAATATGTAATGAATAATCCAATGATTGCTATACCCATGGGTGGTGTTGATGTTGTACTAGGAATCCAATGGTTACAATCATTAGGAACAGTGGCTTTTAATTTTCAAGAACTTTTCATGAAATTTTCATTGGAAGGAAAAGAAATTGAGTTAAGAGATATCACAGGGAAACCCGATAAGGTGATAATCTCTAATGGCATGACAAAATTATTGAAAAAGAGGCATCAATGCATTATTGCACAACTATGCTCACTAGATGTTCAAACATCTAAGCCATCTATTCCCCAAGATCTCCAAGAGATCATTGATAATCATTCCAAAGTATTTGAAGATATTCCCAAAGGTCTTCCACCCACTCGAAATCATGATCATGAAATTCACCTAATTCCTGGAAGTGTTCCTCCTAACATCAGGCCATACAGATACCCTTATGCCCAGAAGGGTGAAATTGAGCACATGGTTGAAGAAATGTTAGAGGCTGTCATTATTAGACCTATCCAAAGTTCTTACTCTGCACCAGTGGTAATGGTATTCAAGAAAGATGGCTCATGGCATATGTGTCCAGATTATAGAGAGCTCAAAAAGATCACTATTAAAGATAAGTTTCCCATTCCCATGATTGATGAATTGTTAGATGAACTACATGGAACAATCTATTTTACAAAATTGGATCTTCATTCAGGGTATCATCAGATTAGAATGAAGTTAGAAGATATCCCAAAAATAACATTCCCAACTCATGAAGGCCATTATGAATTTTTGGTCATGCCTTTTGGCCTTACAAATGCACCTTCCACATTCCAAGGGTTGATGAATTCCATTTTCAAGCCCTTCCTTTGAAAATTTGTGTTAGTATTTTTTGATGATATACTAATCTATAGCAAGTCTTGGGAGGATCTTGTGTGACATGTTGACAA
>JASDQU010241168.1:91560-123117 GCA_032191745.1 Picea mariana | reverse complement strand
GATACTTTAGATGGAGCAATTTTTTGATCTACATAATGTGCCACATACAAAAAAGGTACGAATTGCTTTTTTATATTTAGAACCCAATCAATTTGTATGGTATCGATGGCTTTGTTCTCGCAAATCACTCGTCACTTGGACAATTTTCATGGAAGAAATGATAGCACATTATGAGGATACAAGGAGCAATACCTTCTTTAGACAATTGATAAATCTTAAGCAAAATGGTTCAATTATAGAGCACATTGAGAACTTCCAAGATTGAATATAAAGGTAACAGATATTCCAGATGAGCTCTTGATTGATGTATTCATAGGAAATTTAAAGGATAACATTCAACATGAGGTTCGCCTTTGGGAACCCAAATCATTGGAGAATGCATTTAGGGTGGCAAGAAATGTTGAAAGTAAAAATATGGCTATGGCTACTAGAAGGATCAATCCTAACAGCTATAGAGATCATAATGCTTCTTCTTTTAAAACACCTCAACCTACAAGGTTGACACCTCAACAATTGGAGGAAACAAAATAAAAAAGTTTATGCTTTAATTGTGACAACAAGTACAGTAAGGGACATAAGTGTGGTGAGAAGAAATTATTCTACATAGATTGTGAAGAGGAAGAAGAACAAGAACAGGAACCATCTCAAGATGAAAACGTAGAAGCAAGAGTTGACTCCCATGATATCGTGTAATGCATTGGATGGAATTAACACTCCTCAAACCCTCAAGATCGAAGGATATATTAAAAAGAAAAAGGTAATAGTCCTAATTGATTCTGGCAGTACTCATAATTTCATTCACTATAAATTAGCCAAAGATCTCAATTGCTTTGTATATCCAACACCATAGTTTCAAGTAATGATTGCATATGGAGGAACTATCAATTGCTCAGTAAAATGCAATAAGATCAATCTTACTATGGGGGAATATGTAATGAATAGTCCAATGATTGCTATACCCATGGGTGGTGCTGATGTTGTACTAGGAATCCAATGGTTACAATCATTAGGAACGATGGCTTTTAATTTTCAAGAAATTTTCATGAAATTTTCATTGGAAGGAAAAGAAATTGAGTTAAGAGGTATCACAGGGAAACCAGGTAAGGTGATAAGCTCTAATGGAATGAAAACATTATTGAAAAAGGGGCATCAAGGTGTTATTGCACAACTATGCTCATTAGATGTCCAAACATCCAAGACATCTATTCCTCTAGATCTCCAAGGGATCATTGATAAGCATTCAAAAGTATTTAAAGATATTCCCAAAGGTCTTCCACCCACTCGAAATCATGATCATAATATTCACCTAATTCCTAGGAGTGTCCCTCCTAACATCAGGCCATACAGATACCCTTATGCCCAGAAGAGTGAAATTAAGTGCATGGTTGAAGAAATGTTAGAGGTTGGCATTATTAGACCTAGCCAAAGTTCTTACTTTGCACCAGTGGTAATGGTATTCAAGAAAGATGGCTCATGGCGTATGTGTCCAGATTATAGAGAGCTCAACAAGATCACTATTAAAGATAAGTTTCATATTCCCGTCATTGATGAATTGTTAGATGAACTACATGGAGCAATCTATTTCACAAAGTTGGATGTTCGTTCAGGGTATCACCAAATTAGAATGAAGGAAGAAGATATCCCAAAAACAACATTCCATACTCATGAAGGCCATTATGAATTTTTGGTCATGCTTTTTGGCCTTACAAATGCACCTTCCACATTCCAAGGGTTGATGAATTCCATTTTCAAGCCCTTCCTTCGAACATTTGTGTTAGTATTTTTTGATGATATATTAATCTATAGCAAGTCTTGGGAGGATCATGTGTGACATGTTGACAATGTGTTATAACTACTAAAGGAGCAACAACTATATGCAAAACCATCCAAATTTTTCTTTGGAGTGAAGGAGGTAGAGTATTTGGGTCATATTGTATCTCATGGAGGTGTCAAGGTAGACCCTAACAAGATTAAGGCCATGATGGACTGGCCGATTCCCAAAACATTGAAGAATCTTAGAGGATTTTTGGGTTTGAAAGGTTACTACCACAAGTTTGTTCGGCACTATGAAAGAATAGAAGCACCTTTAACGGCACTAACTAAGAAGGATGCATTTTCATGGACTCTAGAAGCAACTAAAACATTTGAACAACTTAAAGAGGTGATGTGAAAAGATCCTGTCTTGACCACTGCAGACTTCACAAAAACCTTTATTGTGGAATGTGATGCCTCGAGAAATGGAATTGGTGTTGTCCTAATGCAAGAAGGAAGGCCCCTGACTTTTGAAAATCGACCACTCAAGGGAAAGGACTTACACACACCCATTTATGAGAAGGAAATGATGGCAATACTACTTGCATTGAATAAATGGCGTCCTTACCTAATAAGTAGGCACTTTAAGGTCAAAACAGATCATGATAGTCTTAAATACTTCTTGGAACAAAGACTATCTTCAGAAGAACAACAAAAATGGGTAACCAAGATATTGGGTTATGATTTTGAAATTGTCTATAAAAAAGGGAAGCAAAATGTTGTGGGAGATGCACTCTCAAGAAAGGATGAATATGTTGAGGCCTTTCTTTGTGTTATATTGATCATCCAGCCTGATTGGATAATAGAAGAAAGGGATGAATGGAAAAATGACAAAAAAGTGTGGACTCTCATTCAAAGGTTGCAGCAGGATTCTGGTGCATTGGATACATTTACATGGAAAAATGATTCACTATGGTACAAAGATCATTTATATTTATGTAAGAACTCCCAACTCAAACAAAAGGTACTATTGGAATTGTACACCTCTCCAGTAGGAGGGCACTCGGGATTTTTGAAAACATACCATAGGGTCAAGAAGGAAGTTTTTTGGGATGGACTTAAAACTGATGTTCAAAGGTTTGTGGCAGAATGTTTAGTTTCCAACAAAATAAGGTGGAAACAATTAAGACCCTTGGTCTTTTACAACCATTAGCCATCCCAAGTCAGTGCTGGGAGGAGGTTTCCATGGATTTCAGCACAGGGTTACCGAAGTTTGAAGGAAAGAGTGTCATCATGGTGATTGTTGATAGACTAACCAAGTACACACACTTTTGTGCACTCTCTCATCCCTTCAAAGCCAATACAGTTTCCACTGCATTCATGGAGAAAGTTCAAAAGCTACATGGCAGCCCAAAGATTATTGTAAGTGACAGAGATCCCATCTTCATTGGACATTTTTGGACAGAATTATTTTCTTGTTTGGGTACTCAATTGGCTCATAGCTCATCCTATCATCCACAATCTGATGGACAAACTGAGATAGTGAACAACTGTTTGGAAGGCTACCTTCGTTGTTTTGTCTCTGATAAACAAACACAATGGTTCAAATGGTTACCCTTGGCAAAATGGTGGTATAACACTTCCTTTCATACTGCAACAAAAATGACACCATTTATGGCACTCTATGGATACCACCCTCCTTCCACCACTTCTTCTCTAAAATAAAAATATAAGGTTCAAGCAGTGGAACATCACATCGAACATCAACAACAAGTTCTCCAAATATTAAAGGACAACCTATCCATGGCACAAAATCGCATGAAACAACAAGCAGATCAACATTGTAGTGAAATAAGTTTTGAAGTAGGAGATTGGGTATTTTTAAGACTACAACCATACAAACAGATGTCCCTCAAGCAAGCCAAGAAGGATAATAAATTATCACCAAAGTACTATGGCCCTTATAAGGTGTTGCAAAAGATTGATACTATGTCATACAAATTGGAGTTGCCTGCATCTTCATGAGTACACCCAGTTTTCCATGTTTCATGCTTAAAGAAGGTTATAGGTGACAAGATCCCAATTAAAACTATACTGCCAGAACTTGAGGAGGAAGGAAAAATCATATTGGAGCCTAAAGCCATTACTGACACAAGAATTTGCCAGCTGAGGAATAGATCCATTTCAGAGTATCTCATTAAATGGAGGAAACTACCAGCTGAAGATTCCACTTGGGAAGATGAGTCTTTTATACAAAAGCATCCATATTTACTCAAGCGTTGCAGACAACACTTGTCTCAAGGGGAGGGGCATGTTAAGCCCCAAATAGTGGCTCATTACCCCTTAATTGGGGCATATTACATTAGCAATGTTATTTTATTTATGTCGGCTTTATTCCATTAGTTGTAATTATACCTCCTAGTCTCCTATATATACCAAGGAGACATTTTCATTTTGAATCATCTTGTAATTGTACATTTATGTGGGCATAAGGAGGTTGCCCCCTTGAAGAGGCTTATTATCTGGATTTCTCTCTTTTTCAAGGCATTGAGTACTTATTCTGAGGTTTTTCTATGCTATATTGATATTTGGTTCTTAACAGAAACCAGTACCACAACCATATTCCAGTTATGTAGCACTGTTGAGCGACACCATTGATGCAGAGTCTACTAGTTATGAATAGGCTGCAAAGAAGAAAGAATGGAAGGATTTCATGATTGAAGAGTACTAGTCAATCATAAAGAATGATGTTTGGGATGTGGTCCCAAGACCAAAAGAGAAAATAATTGTTAGTTCCAAGTGTATCTACAAGATAAATCATGAAACATATGGTAGCATAGAGAAATACAAGGCAAGGTTCATGGCACAAGGTTTCTCCTAGAAAGAAGGAATAGATTATGAGGAGACATTTTCTCCTATGAAAAGATACACTTTGATTAGGACCATTCTTGTGATAACTGTAGTGATGAAATGGAAGGTACATCAAATGGACGTGAAGAAAACCTTCATGAATGGCATAATAAAAGAGGAAGTGTATATGGAGTAGCCACAAGGATTCGAGACACATGACAGGATGTCACATGTGTGCAGGTTGAAGAAAGCCATGTATGGGATGAAGCAAGCTCGCAGAGCTTGGTATGGCAGGATAAACAGTTTTGTGATGATCTTGAGTTTCACCAAGAGTACTGCAGATTCCAACCTTTACTTCAAGGTTGTGGAAGGTGAACCTGTGATATTTCTACTTTACATGGATGATTTGTTTCTAATAGGAAACGAGAATCTCATTGCTAAGAATAAGAGGAAACTTGCTGCAGAATTCGAGATGAAGCACCTGGGCATGATGCATTAATTCTTAGGTCTAGAGGTATGGCAGAGACTGGATGGGATTTTCCTTAACCAAGGAAAATATGCAGTGGAGATCCTTAAGAGGTTCGGGATGTTGGACGGTAAGGCCATATCTACACTGATGGTGGAAAATTTGAAGTTATTGTGTGATACAACTTCAGAGACAGTGGATGCCATTATATACATGTAGAGGATTGGCTCATTGATGTACTTGATGAAAACAAGGCCAGATATATGTTTTGAGGTGAACACATTAAGTCAGTACATGATTCAGCCTAGACATGTTCACCTGATTGCAGCAAAACATGTGATGAGGTACCTGAAAGGTATAATAGATTATGGATTCAAGTATTTCTTGGATCGTGAGATAAGACTGCAGGGATACATATATTTAGATTGGGCAGGATGTGTCACATATCAGAAGAGTACATATAGATGTTGCTTCAGTTTGATATCAACTGTGATCTCTTGACTCAGTAGGAAGGACACTTGTGTGGCACTCAGTTCTGCGAAGGCAGAGTATGTAGCAGTGTGTTCATCTTGTGTCGAAGTAGTGTGGATTCAGAATCTGATTATATGATTGTTTGATATCAATTTAGAGGTGACCTGTATCCTTTGTGACAACCAGAGTTGCATAAATTTGTTAGAGAACCCGGTATGCCATGACAGGTCCAAGCATATCGAGATCAAGTACCATTATATTCGAGATATGGTACAGAAGGGAGTAGTGAAGCTCCAATATGTTCCTACCGATGATCAGGTAGAAGACGTGTTGACTAAGCCTCTATCGAGAGTGAAGTTCGAGTACTTCAGAGACAATCTTGGTGTGGTCCATAAGGATTTTCCCTCGCGAGAGGGAGTGATGTTTTACAGATGTGACTCCAGGTGAAACATAGTGTGGTGAAGTAACAACAAGTTCATGTTTGGGCACTAACTGTGGCATCAGTCAGCCTAACCTTGCACAAGGTTAGTAGACATGGATCCTTCAGGGAGTGTTATAACCCTAAATTGCACCATACATGCATACCTGGCATTAGGCCCTCTTACTTTCTATTTTTGCCAAGCCATCACTGAGCAACTCTTCTTAAAAACACTATTTTTGAAGATGTACGTGCCCTACACCACTACTTCTTGCGTACACATGCTTTTTGCACCACTAAATCTCACGTACATACGCTAGATGCACCATTACAGCCTGCGTATACCCACAAATGTTGCAAAAATTAAAAAGTTGCAAGGAATTCATTGAGATTGCGGGCTATTGGGTAGTTTCCCAACTGTCCCACCGCCTATAACATGTCACCCAACTAAATAACCATCCTTTTGTCATATAAAAGGAGGTGTTTGGGTCTCATTCCAAAGCTAGGATTAAGAACAGTGAAACTCTGCCCGTTTCACATCCCCTCCTTGCCCCAAGAATTTGCAGCCACCTTGTGAGTTTTGTGCCAGAATTGCCCATTCTTGCCTTTTTCCTCCATCATAAGCCTATTCCATTCCCTAGAGAGAGGTTGAGAGGAGAAAGATACGTGGAAGCGTAGTTGGAGCTTAGTGAAGAGGATCCCAGACGAGGTTCGAGGAGCAGTCGTCGATCTCATTGTAATTAAACTTTGTGATATCAATTAAAGGAATACTTTTTTTGTCCCGAAATACGATGTGTTCAATCTTTATGTTTGATTTATGTTTTATGTTGACATATAACCCACTAATTCATATATAAGATGCATGTTCGTAGTTCCTTGTTTGTCTGTTTGTGAATGCAGGTCATCCTTGGGAGGAGACTTTTAGTCAACAGAGCAATCAAACGCGACAGGATCGACACCAGACACGGAGTTTAAGTTAGAGTTACTGGATCGTTTCACTTTGTATTTTATGCATGAATGTGGGGTATATTTGGGGTAGTTATTGAAAAGTAGGAGACTTTTAGATAGTTAGATATGCCTTCATGTTGAACCCTAATGTAGTCCATAGGGGGGTTTTCCCACTATAGAAGAATTGGCGACCATATTGGAGAAACCTCTAGGGTTTTAGGGGATATTTTTGCGTGTTTTAATTGGTTTGATTACCTTCTTTGAGTTTCTGTAAGTTGTTGAGTCTTTAAGGGATTCTGGTCTGCCATACTAGTACTCCTTTCCCTATCAGTCTACCTGTTAGTTTTTTTTTTTTTTTGAGAAGTTACAGAGGTGTACACGGCTTGTAGTGGGCCTGCACATGTACATACACACCCTACCTTTAGACAGCCCGCGTACATACGCAGGTTGCTTAAGTGTCAGTAGCGTGCCTGTGTCAATATTTTTTTTTTAAGAAGAGGCAGACAACCTCTTCCCTGATTGAAGTCATACTTCTCAGGGGTTTCTTGATCTAGTACTGGTCTCTGTTGTTACATTCTTTAGCCTGGGTTTGATGTCATTTTTCTTATTCTTTTAAAAGTTTTCTTGTGTTTTCTTTGAAAGGGTTTTAGATGAGTCCGTGAGTCTTTCCTGATTAGCCTGTTCGATATCGTTAATGACTCCCTGCGATCTGCAGTGGGCCAGAAGTCAGTTTTTGGTCTTGTCTTGTCTTCACTTTTTCCCCTTTTTCTTGCTTTGAAGAAAAAGAAAAAGAATTTATTTCAATTTTCTTATTTGAAGCATAAAAATAAAAATAAAAATTCATTTTGTTGTTTGGTTAAGTAGTTAGGTTAGTTGTCTTTACTTGTCAAGAAAAAGAGTGCTTTCTTAAGTTCTTTACTAAATGCTTAGAACATTAAGTAGCTCGTAGTCGAGTGAAATTTAGTTTTGGGTTTTTATTTTAAAAGATCTTAGAAAAAGTAGTTACGAAAAGTTGGTTAAAGATTTTAAATTTGCAAATATTTATTTGTCAAAAAGAAGTAATTTTTCTTTCAGTATTTGTTTAATTCTCCTTCGTCTCTCAAAACACACCACTAGTTTCATTTTTGTTTCCTTGACTTAAGACAAGCCACTTAAAATTAATGCTTAATTAAAATCAATTAGACTTTATGTTTGTAGGGTCCATCAACTAGTTTAGGCTAGAGCCTTGATTTAGGTTGGAGAGGAAACTCTTCAAGGCTATAAAACAAACATACAAGTCTGTGCTAGGGAGTGCAAAATGTCCAATAAAAATGAAAGTTATCCAGGACCCCCCTCTAACACAAGGGATAAACACAAGGTCGCATGTGGAAAGGTAGTGGAGATAACCCCTCCAAAGCCGGACCAAACGTAGTGGGGAACGCATATAGAGGACTTGTCATGGGATTATTTTGGTCACATTTGCCACAAAGCTTCATGGATCTCGAATCTGTTCAAGGTCCTCAGTTGTCTTTCGGACCACTTGCTTTCGATACCCTCTATAGGTTTCAGGCTTGATACCCTGCTCATTTCGGTCTACCGAACTGTCGACTGTACCTGCCTAGTGACTGTCTGCGTGCTAGCAACCTAGTTGCCTTCATTCTAGTGACTTACATAGGTGACTGCGGAGGTATACCTCAGTACCTAGGGAAGACGTCAGGCCACGCTTTGTAGAGTATACCCAGAGGGTGCTTCCGTATTCGAGTTGCACTTGCACCGGTAAGTTTCTCTAGTGTTGGTTGGTGTAACTGTTCTTCCAACTAGCTAGTGGTTTCCTTGCTTTATCTCATAGGAAATTTTCTAGTGTGTGTTGGTTTTCAACGTTAGTAAGAGCCTTAGAGTGTTGCTGATATTTTCACAATGTGGAAGATCAGGAGCTCCGCTGGTTGTGAATGCTTCAAGGCCTATCGCCGGTTTCATTGGAGCCACCACCACCACCGTTACGACGAAGACTTGACCAACAAGGGTCATTTGAGGTGACCGGGCTACAGGAAACTATGCTCAAGCCATCCCCGAGAGGAGAACACTTGAATCCAAAGGAACCAACCATTTATGACCTTGGAGCAGAAGCTCTCAGATCATATAACACTCCGATCACTAACTTGTCAGTGCCAATTTTGATACAAGTTTTCCCTCCAAGGGTAACTCATCATGAGTGTCAGATAGTTTTCCAAGTAGTGATGGAAGAAAATGTTGCTAGTTTGTCTGGGAGTCCTCATACTCCCTCAACGACTGCCACCATAGGGGGCGTTCTGCCTCCCAACCCACCTTCGTCGGTTTGGACCACCATGGTATCGACCGCCTCTACTTTGGGCAATGGTCTGATTCTGTCTATGGTGGTGATCACTGCTTCGTTCACCTAGAGTGCGACGGGCCCTCTATTTTCATATGGGATGCCTAGATTTGATACAAACTCTGTCCTCTCCTACTCCACCCTACAGACATTAGGTCTAGAAGCAGGGAGCTCAAATGCTTCTTTGCATGGGTCCATGGGGGGCACCTTAGCTCCCTGTAATGCTTTACCTTACAGAGGGGGTCACATACCTCCTTCGTCCCCCTTGCTAGGCAGTGCTCCCCAGTAGCCCGTCTGGTCGAACATGAACTACAACTTATTCGGAGCAAGTAGTCAAGGACCTTGTTGCAACACCACATCGATGGGTTCTTTGTCGTTCTCTTTGTTCAATGCATTTGGTAATAACACATTCTTTTCATTTGTCGTCTCGGCTCGGGGCAACCCTAGTTTTGGACAACAAAATCCTATGTAGGATACTATTCCTGCACAGGGGGCAAACACCTCACAAGGACCCTAGAATCTGTGGCAGGGATCAATCCCCTCATTAGGGATGTCAACCGGGGGCAACCCCTTCCATGTCCAATGGAACCTCGGGAAATGCTCAGTACATATGCCCGTCAGATTGGCAGGGGGAAACCCTTTCCATAATCCTTGGAAAACAACACAGGGAGAAATCCTCGCCCAACCCTCAATGTCCAATTATGAGAGTCAGCCGATGACATCTCAACAAGCGCAATATCTGTACGTTGGCCACATCCATGGTAATTACCAGAACCCTAGTCAATGACCTATCTTTTCCTGGAAACCTGGTGTCAGCCAAACTCCAGGCTCCTTTTTCCCTGTATATAGTCAACAGCCCAAACTATCAGTTCTGGCAAAATTACATTTGCTAGACTTGTCAAGATTGTTAAATGACCCAATCTATCACGATCTGCATTGGCCTCCAATGTCAACCAAGTTTCCCTCGGACATTCCAAAGTTCGAAGGTAAGCCTAATGAAGATCTGGGTGATCATGTGACCAGTTTTCACCTATGGTGCTCATTGAACTTGTTGAGAGATGACTCTGTATAGTTGAGTCTGTTTCAACGCACTCTTATCAACAATTCCATGAAATGGTACATCGAGCTTGATCGCTCAAGATACTCTACTTTTAGCAAATTGGCAATGGTTTTCCTAAAACATTTCCAATTACTTGTGAGATACGATGCCGACACCGAATTGCTGGCCAACTTTGAGAAAACAAAGGCTGACAATATCTCAGATCACATCCAAGAATGGTGACACTAGAAGAGTTTGATAAAAGTACCAGTCCCACCGGATTTTCTACTGGAGTGGTTCCTTAAGTTGTTGGTACCTTAGTTATCCAAGGACGTTGCAATGTCGGGAGTGTTTTCCGAGGAAGAAGCGATAATGAGAGATCAACAGCTAGAAATAATATACTCTCAGTCTAGTTTACTTTATGAAGTTTTTCCAGATGCACCACAATCCATTCTTGACAAGGTGAGATAGACGTCTCGACCACATGCCGATCGTATAGTTGGTTCAGCACCAGAAAATCCCACTAATCATCTGTCAAATCAATTGCAACAATTGTCAATATAGTAGACAACAACTAACCAAACCACTGGTTCGGCTGCTCCCCCTACTCAAACGTCGGATGTACACAGTGTGCAATCGATAAACCCTAAGGACAACCAATAGTCTGATGGCAAGAAAAAACAATGAAACAAGAAGGGTAAGGGGGCTAAGAAACCTACCAACAATGCTGGTGGGGGAAACACAGAGAAAAGAAAGTTGAAGTATCTATGTAACCTTTGAATGGAGGACCATCTGTCTCACCTATGCCCTCGGCTTGCAGAGGCCCAAAAGTTATTGGCACAACAACATCCTGTTGTGTTAACGAACCCATTTACACATGGGAAAAATTTTACTCAAGCCTCTTCGAGCACGGATGTGGGCAGTCAAGGACCCCCTCCATATTCTAGTAACCCCTCGATTGCAAACACTTATATGTAGAAGGGTGAAGCTCACATAGCTACTAGGGCACACGATTACAAAATTCCAAACACTGCTGAAAAGGGTAAAGAAGCTGAAAACCCGTAAGTTCCTCTCCAGATTGAGAGGATGATGGGAGAAACAATGACACACATCCTGAAAGGGGCGTTCAAGAAAGCTTTACACGATCTGAATGTAAGGGCCGCCCAGAATTACTCTATGGTGGAGGATTTGTCACAAACCCCTTGCGCGATGTCTCCTTTGGAGGTCCTCCAGAGCTGCCCTTCGCAGAGAAAGGCTCTGTTAGCTACCTTAGGATCCATTGAGACCTATAATCTGAGAATGATCATGCTTGATAAAACTGAATTGAAACTTGTCTCCCATACCACGTTGCATTTCAGATAGTAGTGGCTAACCCCACGAAATCTTTTACTCAGAACATTTTCTGCATAGTGGTTGATGAGGGTGCCTCGACATGCATGATGTCATTGACGTGTTGGAAGGACATTGGCCAACCCATTTTGTCTCCGTCACCTACTCTCCTTACTTCTTTCGACGGTCATTCTTTCCGACCACATGGAATCATCCCTTCCTCCCCCGTGTAGCTGGGAGGGAAGACCATGTGTGTCAAGGTTGAATTGGTCAATGTGCCTCTTGACTACAACCTGTTGTTAGCAAGGATTTGGACATATGCAATGCATGCGGTGGTTGCCAAATTTTTTTGGGTATTGTTGTTTCCACATGAGGGTCGAATCGTGACCATTGATCAATTGTCCTTCTCCAGGCCTGACCCTTCATCGAGGGCATCCACGGTCTTGATGATTGACAATCCATAGCTCGACGTCGTCAATGTGGGGGTTGGTTTGTGCCCACCTTTGATGGGTACGTTCGATTATTCACCTCCTTCTGGCGATGTCAAGATGATATCGGCTGTCCCCAACCAGCCTAGGGATGATATTTTTCAAGTGTCATTGTTTCGTACGACTTACTTTACTAATCCATGGAATATTCCTTCACCATCAACTTTTATGGAAGGGATAGGGCATCCTGGCATGTCCATGCCCTTGTCCATGGCAGAATTTGCGTACTCTATTATTCATCAAGCTTCGATTGACCCCGATCCAACTCCCACACAGGAGTTAGATATAGTTCTCGGATCAAGATTCCCTTGCCACTACTGATTTTTTAGACTTGGTATTTCCCTCTGACAAGGAAATTATAGAGGGATTGACTAGTTCAAATAGACCTTGGGACAATCTCCATCATAGATCTTATTTCCTCCCAGAGTTAAGAAGAATTGAGGCAGGTGAATTCGTGTTGACTATGACTAGAGATAGGTTTTTTCCTATCAATCCTTTGGCTACACAGGCAGTTACGTCGAAGGTAATATGGAAACCATCATTGAAACGATACCTATTGACATGTCTAGAACCCCTGGCATTGTGGAGAATGTCTTCGTTAGAGAGGACTGCTCCCCCGAGGAGATTTGAATCTACACAAATTCATTTAAAAAAATTCGCGAAGTTTTTGTCTGGTCTTACAAGGAAATGCTGGGAATTGATCCAAGAATCGTCGAACATGAAATAATGATGTAACCTGATGCTAAGCTAGTCCGACAGAATCTTCATCCAGTAAATCCTAAGAAAGAAACAACTATTAAGGCTGAAGTAGAGAAAATTCTCAAAGCCGGTTTCATCTAGCTCATTCAGTTGACTCAATGGGTGTCAAATCTCGCTCTGGTCAACAAAAAGCAGGGAACGATTCATGTATGTATGGACTTCCATGATTTGAACAAGGCCTGTCCAAAAGATCATTTCCCCACCCCGTTCATTGACCAGATTGTCGATGAATGTGCAGGTTATGATGTCTTTTCTTTCATGGATGGTTTTTCAGGATACAATTAGATACAGATTAAGCCCGAAGACTAGCATAAAACTGATTTTATCTGTCCATGGGGTGCATTTTCTTATCAGAAGATTCCTTTTGGCCAGAATAATGTTGGAGCCACTTTTCAGTAGGCCATGTCTTTTGCTTTCCACGATCTCAGACACATATTCGAAGCCTATCTCGATGATTTAGCATCACGATCTCGTAAGAGAACTGATCATCCCACGCACCTCCAACTTATCTTTGAGCGATGTCGCTACTATCGGATTCGCTTGAATCCAAACAAATGTAGCTTTTGCATGATGTCGGGTCGTCTTCTAGGTTTCATAGTTTCAACAATAGGGATCATGGTCAATCCTCTAAAGGTTGAGGAGATATTTCAATTGCCTCCCCCGTGCACAGTCCCTCAACTTCAGAGTTTACAGGGAAAAGCCAACTTTCTTCGGCGTTTTATTGCAAACTATGCCAAGATCACTAAAGGGTTCATGCATTTACTGAAAAAGGGCATTCCTTTTTATTGGGACGAATCCGCTCAACGCTCTTTTGAAGCATTGAAACGCGACTTCATGTTTGCCCCTATGCTTCAGCCACCCAATTATAATAAATATTTCTTATTGTAGTTGGCCGTGACAGAGTCGACCATCGGTATGGTATTGGTTCAAGAGGACGGTCTACTTGAAGACCATGTGATTTATTACTTGAGTCAAGGCCTGGTTGGACCAGAACTCAACTACTCCCACATTGAGAAGCTTTCATTGATAGTAGTTCATGCTGTCAAAAGGTTCTGTCATTATATTATGCTTCATAAGACCATTGTCATTGTCATTGTGAATCTGTTTCAATACGTGTTGACATGACGTGTAATTGGCGGAAAGATCAGTAGATGGATTGTTATCCTCTAGGAATTTGACTTGGATTTTGTTTCTGTGAAATCTAAAAAGTCCATGGTCTTTGCGGAACTCATCTCAGAACTTCCAGTCGAGTCAGGTGATGTTACGCCCAAAGAATCACCGATTAAAGGAGATATTTTTCTGATTTCATCTTCGGACCCCTGGTATGGAGATATACTATTCTATCTCTAGACTTTGAAGTGCCTTGCCTCTGCTTCTTGCGATGAGCGTCAATGTATATGCCATCAAGAGAAAAACTATCTCATTCTCAATGACACTTTGTATCGTCGAGGTGTAGACTGCATCCTTCACCAGTGTCTCACTCATGAAGAAGCGGAACTCGTTCTTAACGACTGCCACACTGGAGCATGTGGTGGTCATTTGTCTGGGTTGGAAAAAACCCAAAAGATTCTATGAGATGGTTAATTTTGGCCGACGTTAATCAAATATTGTGTTGAATCGGTCAAGAAGTGCCACCTGTGTCAAATCTTCTCTCGAAAGATGAGGGCACACCCCGCTCCCATGTTTCACGTCATTACAGTTGGTCCCTTCACTAAGTGGGGGATTGATTATACTACATGCCACCCGGATTCAGCTAGGGAGCATCGTTATATCATCATAGCAGTATTTCAAAAATTGGGTCGAGGCTATGCCAATGTTCAATAATGATGGAGAAATCACAACTCTCTTTATTTTTAACTAGATAGTAGCAAGGTTCGACATCCCAAAAGAGATTGTCACTAACCATGGTAGTCACTTTCAGAACAAAATGATGTCCAAGTTAATATCAAAGCTTGGGTTGAGGAAAGAGAATTCATCACCCTACTACCCACAAGTGAATGGTCAAGTGGAAGCTGTAAATAAGTCCCTCAAGGCTATTATGCAACGACCGATCAATTCTTCCAAGTCAAATTGGAATTTGATGTTGTACTCAACATTGTGTGCCTACCAAACATCTGTAAATACTGCCACTGGTTTCTCACCTTTTCAACTCGTTTATAGGGTGGAAGCAGTCTTGCCAATAGAGTTCCAGATCCCATCTCTAAAGTTGGCAGTACAATTATTACCAGACACTTCGCCGCTTGAGGAACGCTTATTATATCTTGAGCATCTCAATGAGAAATGTTGTGACATGGCCTTGGCTAACAAGGCTCACAAGAAAAGAGTCAAGTGTCAGTATGATCAGTTCGTTTGTCCTCGGATTTTCTCTGAAGGTGACCTTGTCCTGGTCTACAACCAAGATAAGGATCCCCTGGGGGCAGGCAATTTTAAACCCATGTGGTTTGGACCCTTCATTGTGAAGGAGGTACTAAAGAAGGGCACTTATCTTCTGGTTGAATTTGAGGGGAACACTTTAGCAGAGCCTAGAAATGGGCTCTACCTCAAGAAGTATTACTCATAGGTGGGTCGCCTTGGGTGACTTGTTGTACATATGTATAGTTCTTATACAATTAGTTTTTGTCTTTTTGTTTTATGGACATGTTGTTATTTATGTCATATTTTTCATTGTGGCAGATGTCAAGTGAATCAGAGGTGTTCGTTGGGTTCACAGACGTAGCTAGTTGACACACTCGGAGGCTTGCTTCCGCAGCTTGGGTGATATTCATGCCTCAAGGCCAGTTGCTATCTTCTGGAGGTATCTGTTTAGGTGACGCCACAAATAATGTCGCCAAATACAATGCAGTAATAGAGTTACTTCGTGACTCTTTGTCGCATGGTATCTCTCACCTCCGTGTCTACTTAGATGCTCAGTTGGTTGTGTCCCAGTTAAATGGGGTTTACCACATTTATGATCCTACTCTACACCGACGATTCCTTAAGGTATGTCTCTTAGAATGATGCTTTGATTACATTACGTATATCCATGTTCCTAGGAGATTGAATCAAATCATAGATACTCTAGCTAATCATGTATTAGATTGACATATTGCACACACATAAAATAAGCACACACATACACATGTACATACATTGTAAAAAGTTTGATCCATAAGACACAAAATATGTAAATACGCATATATATATCAAAAAGTCTCAGAGTACATAGGTGGGCGAGAGCACCTCAAAAAATAATATGTCCAATACACATCACGGGGCTTATGCCCTCAAAATATACAAAGAGTTCCCTCGACACATAAATAGTCCATCCTAGCTAAGCACGGGGCCTGTTGGCCCTGCCATAGTGAACAACGATGTTTTCCAAATGTTGGAAGAGTTGGACCTAGGTCCATGGCACCCCAACTATGTGAGGCTGCATCGATGGCGGGAGATCCTCGATCTCGACCATGGGAACTACACGAGTGAGTGCGGTGAGGTTCCACTCCACCCTTCTCAAAACTCTCTTAGCCTCTCCGGCTGGAGGTCCCCCTGCTATTGTTGTTGCTGGTCCGGTGGCTGCGGTTGGTACTATCTCTGGTCGAGAACATTGCCTGGTCCTCATGAAGTCTGCTGGATGCACTGACCCCACATCTGTACATAACAGATACATAGTTTTCAGATACTCTGGTACACATAAAATGATATATATAAAAATAAACTAAAAATTAAATAACTTTAAAAACAAACGTACCCATCTCTCCCTGCTCAGCTCCAGGAGGTACGAGCATGTCCAGGTCCCTAGAAAAGTTGATCTCGGCATAGGGGTAGTCCTCTATCACCAGAATATTTCATGCCCACCAGTCAAAAAAGGTATCGTCGAAGGCCTCTATGGTCCTCCCTCCCCCCTGTCGTGGCAGCAATGTCGCCCATATACACACTGCTGGGAGCGAGGCCACATGCCCTTGTACTGTCTCTTGTGGACTGAGACTAGGTACTCTCTCAAAGAAGAATGAACATAAAATAGTCCCAAATCTGAAGTTCTTGTTACTTCGCCCACGACACTCGGTGAGTTGTCTCTTCATGCAGTCAAACATGGTCCTGCTTCAGTCGAAGATTCGTGCATTTAAGCACTGCACTGCACAATGCATGTGCGCCCAGGAGACCTGATGTAAGGCCGTAGATCCAGTGATCCGCCCAATAAGTAAAACTATCACCTTCAATTATAGGTTGGTAATCTTGTGGATTGGCACCTGAGAACCTACTTTCTCAGTGCCAGCCTCGCAATATAGTCCGATCAACTCGACAATGTTATGAGGCCCGAGGGGAAAATCTCGTAAGTTGACCAGTTCACCTCTCCTCGAGAGGCCAGTTAGAAAGTAAATGTCTTCAGTCATTGGAGTCAATGATTGCCTCTCACGCATGAACGTCTTTGCGTCAGGGTGCCAATATTCCACCAAGGCATTCAACAGCCTGGGTTGTGCCCTCATGAATGGACACCAGAAGAACTTCCACAACCCGCATTGTCTCAATGCAGCCATAGCTGCAGGGTCCTCATCGACCAAGATATGTATGTCTCCATCCTCTCTCTCTCTTCAGTGGACAGACATTTTGTCAAATGAAAAGTTCAAAGGGGAGTTAATTCTTGTACTTTCAATTTTTTCATGTTCTTGAGGGTGTACGCAAGCTGTATTGGACACAGTCACGTATGCACACAGGTAGTTTGTTTTCTTCCCGCGAGCATACGCGGGTTGTCCTTGGACAACCCACGTACACATAAGGCCTCCCCCTTTTAGGAGTGCACGTCCCCCAAAAAACTAAAATAAATGCAAAAACAAAGTATTGAAATGCAAGAGGGTTTGATTTGTACTTACTTGGTCCAAGTGGAAGTTCATTTTGTCCTCTGAAGCTCCCAGAATCAACTCTTTTAGAAAAGGGGGTATTTTTAGATTTTTGGTTAATTCTCAATTTGCAATGGTGATAATGAGCTGTCAGATTCTATTTATAGACTCTTTTTCCCCTTTCTGCCACTTTTTGAACCCTTTTGTCATTTTTTCTAACATAGTTCTTGAGTTTCTCATCAAATGTTATGATACACTTCACTTTTGGTTTGGAAAACTTTTTGGGAGATGGGTCACTTTTCAACATTCTTTGGTAAAAGTTGTTTTTCCAACTGTTGCATTTAAGTTAAGGTTTCACCTCCACTTTTTGCATCTCGTTGTCTTTTCGTCTTTGCCATAGGATCGAACCCACCGAATTCTGACACAGAACCGTCATTGCTTCTTTAGAAGTGTTGTAATTTGGTGGTAGAGCCTACCTCTACATGGATGCCCTAGGTAGATCCTGGTTGCATTTTGGTGTCCATGCCATCATTAATTAATTTAGTCTCGGGAGTCCTTGTTGGTCTTGTTCTGATTACGAGATTAAGCCTCATATGTCTGATATGTCATCACTCTTGACCTCACCCTCGGGACTCACTGAAAATGAGTCGTCTTTAAGCCCTTTTCAGACTCTTTAAACATGAAAATATTGTCAAGTGACCTTGTTCCTTCACACTCATTAAAATGGTCCAGAAGAACATCCCCTACGGAGTCCATAGTTAATCTCTTTTCAGACTCCTTAAAATTGAAAAGATTGTCGAGTGACCTTGTTCTTTCACACTCATTAATTGGTTCAAAAAAACATCTACTGGCATGAGTTTACCCCTTTTTCGGCCTGTAGATTAACGAGAAAAAAGGTACACCTCGGGAGATTCATCTCACCGAGAGAGTTATCCTAAGTAAAGTTTATACTTTTTTGCGCTAAGGGGACTAAATCTAGAAAAAGGTTGTGAGTCCATAGTTAAGCTCTTTTCAAACTCCTTAAAATTGAAAACATTGTCGAGTGATCTTGTATTTGTCACACTCGTTAAAATGGTTTTGAATAGACATCTTTTTGGTGTTAGTTTACCCCTTTTTTGAACCAATTAGACTACCTTCGAAAATGGTACCCTAGCAAAGTCTTCTTTTATGCTTTTTCAGACTCTCTAAAAGTGAAAAACCACTAATATTACCTTCGTTGGGCTCGTGAAAAATACATTGAATGGGGTTTCATCGTGTCCTGTTAATCACATTTGCATCCCTGCATCTTTGGCCTAATGTCAGCTCCATGTTGCTCTCCATTGAACCTTTGAAGCATGCCTTATATGTAAGCCTTGTAGCATGTTGCCTCTGCGTTTTGACACCTTGACCCATGGAGGAATTTTCCTAAGTTTCCTTTTCCTGCACATGTCTCCTTTCTATGAGAATTAGTGTGTTCCTTGCGCTTGGAAATAGCATTCTTTGTGAAACTCGTTCCTCCTTTGTAACGTAGCATTCTTTTATTCTTTTTCAAGATCTTTAAAAAATATTAAAAAAGACAAAAAAATCAAATATACCCCAAAAGGAGGACGGGAAAAGTATTTTCTTTTTATGGAAGCACAATGAGCCACCCTTGGACAAAGCACATCCTTTCGTTTGTTCGTCAAGCTTTGGGATTTAATATGACCTTAGGAAGTTGTTCTCGCTACATAGAGCTATGTCCTCCTCCATTTGGTTCTTCTTCCAAACACATGGAGAGTTTGTGTTGCCTCCTGCATCGTGAACTTATGTCAATGTCATGCTTCCTGAGTCTGATCATCTGTCGTGATATTTTCCAAGGGGATTTTTACCCAACCTGTGTCGGCCTTTTTGCATTTTGTCTCTTATCCTCATGCATGACCATCCCCAAAAGTCCAATCAAGTCCTTGTTCAAAATCAATGAAGTTCTCTGCCTGATCATCGAGATCCTCTTTTTTGTTCTCGACGAGCCATCGAAGACCTATGGGTAGTGAAGTCGTACACTCACATTACACTCCTACCTAAGTTTTGAAGATCTTGAAGTTGTTGCTCGAGCTCTGAAATCCTCATCTCTATCCATCAGGTATCATTGGCTTCTTGAAGATGGATACTATACATGTATATATTTTATTTTGAGATGTAGATCCATTGTGTATATCTCGCAGATACACTTTATATAGTTATATGACATGTATCTACAGTGTATTTGATTGGCATCCATGATTTATTTCATCCCAAGCATGGGTATGCCCGCCTCAGTGAGACAATTATGATTTTTGCAGATGGCACCTCCTGAACTCTGGTCCTGAGCTCACTCGTTTCATACGTTGGTGAAGATTTGTAATGTATTTCGGCCATCATATTCTCTTATGACCTCACACATTATGGGGCATCTTTTATAAACCTAAATTGCATGATACATGCATACGTGGCATCAGGCCCTCTTACTTTCTATTTTTTCCAAGCCATCACTGAGCAGTTCTTCTTAAAAACATTATTTTTGAAGATGTATGTGCCTTCCACCACTACTACCCGCATACACATGCTTTCTGCACCAATAAAGCTCACGTACGTATGCTAGCTGCACCATTACAACCCGCGTATACCCACAAATGTTGCAAAAATTAAAAAGTTGCAAGGAATTCATTGAGATTACGGGCTATTGGGTAGTTTCCCAACTGTCCCACCGCCTATAGCCCATCACCCAACCGAATAACCATCCTTTTGTCATATAAAAGGAGGTGTTGGGGTCTCATTCCAAATCTAGGCATAAGAACAGTGAAACTCTGCATGTTTCACATCCCCTCCTTGCCCCAAGAATTTGTAGCCACCTTGTGAGTTTTGTGCCAGAATTGCCCATTCTTTCCTTTTTCCTCCATCATAAGCCTATTCCATTCCCTAGAGAGAGGTTGAGAGGATAAAGATATGTGGAATCATATTTGGAGCTTGGTGAAGAGGAGCCTGGACCAGGTTCGAGGAGCAGTCGTTGATCTCATTGTAAGTAAACTTTGTGATATCAATAAAAGGAATACTTTTTCTGTCCCGAAATATGATGTGTTCAATCTTTATGTTTGATTTATGTTTTATGTTGACATCTAACCCACTAATTCATATATAAGATGCATGTTCATAGTTCCTTGTTTGTCTGTTTTTGAATGCAGGTCAGCCTTGGGAGGAGACTTGTAGTCAGTGGAGCAATCGAACGTGAAAGGATCGACACCAGACGTAGATTTTAAGGTAGAGTTACCAAATCTTTTCACTTTGTATTTTATGCATGAATGTGGGGTATATTTGGGGTAGTTGTTAAAAAGTAGGAGAATTTTAGACGGTTAGATCTGCCTACATGTTGAACCCTAGTGTAGTCCATAGGGGGGTTTTCCCGCTATAGCAGGGAGGGTGTATTTCCTTGATAGATGGAGAGACAACCTGTGTGGTTTGAGGATGACTAGCCTAGGGATAGTGGCCAAACTCTGGGCCGGATGATTCCTAGCTTGGGGCTAGATGGGTAGTGTGTGCGCACTACATCACCTAACCATCGTGGTTAGATTCCTAGTCTATGTGGGGCCAAAGGATTGGTGTGCCAACTAGGGGACTAGCCTAGGGATAATGGATGGACTTTGGGTCGGACAGTTCCTAGAGAAAGCTAGATTCCCAACATTATGTGAGCTGGAAGAAAGCTCTTCCATGACTGTTGACCCCATTGATGAGATGTTGGTAATGTACTGGATGCATGTTGTATAGTTGGAAAACTTCCTATGACATATAGATTTGTGAAAATACAATAAGACAATGACCAGGTGTACAAAAGCGTAGAAGCAATGATGATGATCGTGCCAAGAAGAATACCTTCCTCTCTAAGAGGGAGTGTTAAATTTTTGGGTAGAAATGGAAGATATTATTATTGTATTGAAATTATTCATGTCTTCCCTATTGCACCTTTGTAAAGTGTAAATTGTATTTTATAAAGTGTCATTTGTCAAGTCGTCCCTATTGCGCCAAAGTAAAAAGGTCAAATACATTTTATAAAGTGTATTTTGTAAGGTCGACCTTATTGTGCCCTAACAAACTGTCAGGTCAGCCCAAACCTGATTTTAGGCTCGCCAAACTAGTATTTATTATAGAGGCTAGCGCCTCATTTGGTATAACACACAACACAAGCTCTCTATTCAAGAAGAGAAGTGTGCAAGTCTTAGAGGGAGACACTACTGCAGCTGGGAGGTGATTTTGTGGAGGATATTGGTATATGTATTGATTTTATCTTGTTATGTGGTGCACTACTCTTCCCTAGTCAAGGGTTTGAGAAGGATCTTCTTCTTTGTTAATTCTCTCTTGGAGAGAGGCATTGCTCTTGTTTGTTGAATTCTAACTAAGTTCCTAACCCCTCATAAAGTACCATAGCTTGATACCATCAATTTGACACCTACAAGACATCAATCATCAAGTGAGAAATGCAACAAAACATGAAATTGTGTTGTTCTACAAGAATTGTAACAGTCTTGCAGGGACTATAATAGACCTACATAAAAATCTACAAGAAATATCCAAAATATGTACACAACTTGTTATTTATCCCTAAAACAAATGAAACAAACAAAACATGATTTAATGGTGGTGGAATGGACTCCTAAGCCTAAGAAAAATAATACAAATAAGCTTCAACATAATTGTAATTTACTCTACAGGAAACATGATTGATTTGTATTAATCAACAGAACTGTGTTAACATGCTAATGAATTTAAAATAATAAAAGATTAATCTAAAATATAAAATATATGAAAGTAAGATAGTACAAAAGGGTCATTGAGCCCTCTTGAGTGGGCCCTACCCAAGTATCACATAGATCCTTGAAGAAACTAATAAACACGAAAATATAAGTTCTTCATTGAATGATAAAATGATTTTACCTCACTGGAGCAAGGCTCCAAGTTCTCAAGGGTATGTGAACACATGACAAGATACAAACTCTTCAACACTTAATCCAAAACTAACTTCTCAATGCTATTCCTTGGGTTTCATTTATACTAATAGTTAGATCGAATCTACCTTTCAATCAAGGAAAGATTTCAGGGCTTTGCTCCCCAATGATTTTTCAATTAGGATGCTTGTACTTTGTTGTTTGTCTTTTTGGTCCCTTGGAGTTTGAGTTCGAGGAGATTGGACTGAAGTGTCTCCTTAATGTTTGGAAGGGAGATAAAGGTATGTGAGGGGATATGATCCTTTTTTTTCTCAAAGTGTTAAGACCTACGACCCTCCATGTGTGGCTTGACCTATTTGGGTTAGGATTCATACCTAATATTATCATGAAAACCAAGCATAAACACCAACATAAACTCATCATATTAACAAAATCAAATTACCCACTAAATAATTTGCAAGCAACCACAATTTATATTAAGCATGGTGAAAAGGTGAGTTTGTGGATACAAAGGTGATTAAAAAGAGTGTTATTGATGGGCCTTTTGATAGACATTATGGAGGCCCATCATTACCTTGTAGGGAAAGGTTTTTCACATCTTTGTGCAACCAAAAATGATGAGATGTTACATCTGCACTACTATTGTTGTTGTTATTTGCATCTTTATACGATATCCCATGCTATGTATCTAGTTATGGCTCCCTATTCATAGTAACCCATAGTCTTTTCAACCTTTTCCCACTATTTCTTATCCTTTTCTCTATTCAAATCAACTGATGGTGAAGGTTGTAGGCGGAGAGGGGGATTAAACCTCAATCCCATCCATTTCCCTTTCAAACTCTTGAGTGATTCCTTGTAAACTTCACTTCTAAACAAGGAGGCTTGAAATATATTAGGTGAGTGGGGTTCCTTGATTTATAGTCCATATGGGAGTGGCTTCCATTTTCTTTGGCATGCCTAAGTTGCTTCCTCTCTTAGGAGCCTTAGGGTATCTTCTAAATGAGTGATGGTTTTTTCCTTTTTTTCTTCTAGAATGGGTGCCACATTCATATCTGAAATAATGGCCTCATGAATGGCTATGATCTCCCTTGGTGTCAAAGCATCAAACATAACCTAAATAGGTATGTGGAGTTGTTCTTCTCCATACTTTTTCAACTAAGTTGATATAAGCTCTTCATGCCTCAACTAAGATGGAAATTCCATTAGTTGAAAATCCCATACATATGGATTTGGAATCCATTTGTAAAGATATGGGAGGGAAAATTTGTGTAAGTAGAACTCACACATCTAGCCCTCATTTCCTCATCACTCTATTGGCATATATCTACAAAATCCTTTGATGTTTCCACCTTAAACCCAACTTTCTATGTTAGACTATCCAACTAAAATATGATCCATTGTTCTCTAAGGAAGAGTGTGTAGAACTTTTCACGTTGTCTACAACTTGCTAAATCTTGTGCTAATTGTGCCATCTTGGCTACATATACTTTCATTATGTCAATCATGTCATATATGGTGACCTCATTCTCCTTTGTTTTATGTAATTCTTCCCTTAAGGCCCGATTTTCATTCTATAATTGTTTGTAGTCATCTTCCCTTTGCATTTTCATAGTTTGGAGATTTTCTTGTAGATGATGGAGCTACTACTCTAGGCTCTTTGTGCTTCCCACTTCCTACTTTCCTTTTATCTATTTTATCTCTGATATATTTTTTCACTTAAGTGCCTTAAGCTTGGATGCCTCCAACTATTTGAGGGTGGTCTGTAGTGTAATGTCTATGACTATTGTTTTCTCTTTTTCCTTGGTATCTTATTTCCTTTCCTTAACCTCCTTAGGTTCCCTTGATGGAATTCTTGTAGGGCTTGAAGAGTCATCCAAGTTTACTATAGAAGAAGAGATAGGTATAATTAGTTTGGGAGTGGTCTGGGATCTAGTCCTATCCCTCTAGTAGGATTTCCTTTTCTTCTTTTAGGGTGTATAATTCTTCTTGAGTTTGAATAGGATATTGGGGGGTGTTCTTATCTTTATCAGGGTGGAAATCAGTTCTTTATCAATAGGATCTATCTTAATTTTTGTTTGAAAGTGTTTTTTCTTGGAAGTTATGTCTCTGTTGACCTTATTCTTTCCTTTCACATCCATTTTAGTGCTTGACTCTTGAATATCTCGTTGAGACTCTAAGAAGGCCCATTTGTCCATGTCCACAAACTATTCCCATGATATTTTAACATTCATATTTTCTAAAGAATCACATACTATGAGTTTGATGAGTCCATGGTGTGGTAATGCATCATTATTCCTTTTTGAACTTTTTCACTCATCTCTCTAACAGATTGTGGGAGAAAGTAAGGGATGTTGAGGTTCTCTTCAGGATTTTGATGGAAAAAATAGCTTAGCTGATGTAGAAATATAAAATGGTAGGATTAAACTACACTTAGCCTCCCTTCACATGTGATGTATTTAAGTAAATGGTAGGTCACCATAGGCCATGGCTCATGTGATGTCTCCCTCTTTTCCCCATTTTTATCCTCTATAAGATCTTCATAACTAAGGAAGAAGATCTTCTTAGAATCACTAGCCTCCTATCTCTCATATTTTTTCCAAGGCAAACCCATGGGAAAGCCCGAGACTCTACTGATTGTGGCTTCATCAACATGTATTTCTAGTTGTCTCACAACAATGATATACTCTTGTCCTTTGATGTTTTGAAAATTCAATGCAAATTCCAGGTCAATTTCATCATCATACCCTCTTAACCTGTCAAAATACACAAAACAATTGTTGTCTTGAAAGATCTCCACTACTTCAAGGTTATTGTATACCTTAGAAAGGTCTATTGGTTCCCCTTTGTTAAACCCATCTTGCATTTTCAACTTCTGAAGTTTAAAAACAACTGTGTGAGCTATGTTGTGGGTATGTTGAGGTATTAAATGATCTGAGATGCCTTATGTATGCTAGATGTATCATTTTTACTGCAATTTCATGTTGTCACCAAAGATTTGGAAAACAATTGGAGGATGGTTGAGTAAGGGTTTCTTGTTACAGGAAAAATTAAATCCTCAGACTTACTTTCTCAGGAAGGGTCATAAAAATTATGGCCAAGGGCTTAGGATGCAAGAAATTGGTCAATGGATAGGTATGAAGACCCTGATTGGTTCCCTGTAGGAGGTACTATTTGTGGAAAATTTGACTACTTGGGGGAATTTATTTAAGAAAACCCGAGCGAGACACTTATAGGTTTATAATACTTTGTAGGAAATATTAAGACAAAATGTAGGCTTATAGTACTTAGTGCAAACAATTTTAAGATAACATATTCATAATACTCTGTGGAAATAAATTTGATGATGACTTGGGCAAGGCATATGTAGGGTTATAATATCTTGTGGGAAAAAATTTAGGATAACTTGATTAAGCTTATAGTAGTTATGTAGAAAAAGTTTTAAAATAACCCGAGCAAGGCACATGCAAGTTATAATCAGAGCAAGACATATGTAGGCTTCTTATATTTTGTGGAAACTGTTTTGAAGATATCCTAAGCGCACATGTAGGCTTGTGGAAACAATTTTAAAGAGAAAAAAACATATGCAAGCTTATGGTATTCTTGTGGAAACAAACTTAAAAGTAACTTGAGCATATATTGAGAGAAAAATTTCCAAAAGAAACAAGCATAGTGTTGTCCACCAACCTTTTTTGTAGGCTTAGTTTTGCTTAGGGTATTCAAAATTTGAAAATTGTTGACCCTTGTTTTCTTGCTTGAAGATACTTTGTCTGCAATCTTTTAAATAAACCCTTTCTATATAGAAACCCTTGTTGTGCTATGAAGATATTTCCTAACATTTGTATGTTTGGAGAAACTTTGCTTGTTGAGATTTGGAGATATTGTCCGATGATTGTATGAGTTGAGAAATGGAGAGTGATTGTTGGGGGTGGAAGGTGATTCACTTTTAGTTTAAATTTTGGTGCTCTAAGTGATTTGACACTTGCACCATCATGGACACCTCCATAGATGAGACTAAAAAAAACTTATTCTTCAAACCTGGTACGTAAAGCACATCCTGGGAATCTATCGAACCTCCTGACTCAAGCTGGAATATAACTTTTCCCTCTCCCTTCACTGCATACTTGGAATCATCACCAAGCTGCACATGAACATATGAGTCCCTCTCCATCAGATTTCTAAATAGTTCATGTGCCTCTTTCATATGATGAGATGCACCACTGTCTAAGAACCAAGAACTCCTCGCAACAATGCTGGTAGAAAGGCAAGAAACCAATGAGTAATCCTTCTCAAACTTTGCTGCAAACTCATCAAGATGCGTCTCCGTTGATGTTGCTATCTACGTCTTTTCGTTACCCTTCTTCTTCTTCTCCAGAATCTGAGATGCATAATGTCCATTCTTATGACATGAGAAACACTTTATTTTACTCAAGTCCTTCTTCTTCCCTAGCTGTGATGAAACTCCATCACTGTTACCCTTCTTGCTAGAACTCTTTCCTTTTCCCTTCCTTGTGTTACTGACAAGAGCCAAGTTCTCTTCACTACCTCCCCTCTTGCTACTCCTAGACTCCTCCCTAGTCTCTTCCCAGATGCAATCATCCCAAAGTCTCTACCAATATGGGAGATGTTCCTGAGCGCAAGCTTCCTTCACAAATGGTTCCCATGACTTGGGAAGACCATTCAATGCCACATTCACGAGCTCTCTGTTCTCTTTTTTCTCCCCTATGGATGCAAGATGATATCACACCTGTGTGATACTCATGAGATAATTGGTAACATTATCAGATCTAGATATCTACAACAGTTTGAGTTTATTGCTTAAGACCATCTTCATATTCATGTTTGTGCTCTAGAATAACCCTACCAAGGCATCAAACATCTCTTTGGCCATCTTCTACTCTGTAGGTGAGGGATTAGATGATCTTCCATGGAATCCAAGGGGACCCTCTCTGCTTTGATATCCTTCTTTTTGTGTGCTTCCAAAGCTGCCATATCTGTTGATGAAGTAACTACTTTATCCATTAATTCCCAAAGGTCACACTCCTTCAATGTCAAAGTTATTCTTGATTTCCAAGATAGGAAGTTGGATGTTTCATCCAATTCGTCTTCAACTCTCAATGATGTTGTTTCCATCCCCTAAGGCCTGATAACTTTCCCTAGAAAATAATCTACTGCTGAAAACTTCCCTTGTACTGACCAGTACAGACTTGTATGCGACTGTCACCACTAGAGACCACATATGTACGTGCATGTGATCAATGAAACCTGCTTATGTATGTGACTGTGACCATTGTAACCCGTGTATATGTAACTGTGCTCAAAGCATCCCACATACACCTCAATAAACCTACAAAAACTTAGTTCTGCCTCAGTATGACTATTTACCTGAAATCCGTCCTTCGATTTCCGCATGTTGGTTATGGATCTGCTATGGATCTGAGATCTAGCTTCCATTCAAAGCATGTGATTTGATACCATGTTGAAATTTCTCTTACTCCGACACCTACATACTTTGTTATCTAGTGATTTCCTTACTGCAATCATATTAGCATCTCACAAAATAAAAATACATTGCTGAAATATTCAACTTTAAACATGAAGGAGAAGCAAAACTAGAAACCAAATCATGCACACATAAACACCAACATTTTTTGGTAGATACCCCTAGAAAAATCCAAGAGGGAAAACAAGTGTTGAGAATGATTTTATTATGCTAAAATCAAGGCTCTTGTAACAGCGACAATGGCCCACTAAGAGAAATACAACTGCAGAAAACCTAGAAAAGTCTGGTTTATTATATGGCCTAGAACTGCATGCTTTTTTATATGTACACGGATTTGCTTCAACGAACCCACGTATGTATGCAAATGTCTCCGCTAAAACCAACGTACATGTACAAAAATACTATAGGGAAAGCTCCATACGACACAACACTTTCCTGTGGCTTCCTTTGACTGAAACCCACATGCGCTACCTCTGTTATCTCTTCTTCTTGACCTGATCTCTAGATGGAAGTCCTTCTCCACCTATCCAAGATATTGAATCATAGTCCTTTCTGATCCAATCCTCTCGAAAGAAAATGTCCCTTCTCTACTCTCAAGAATCTCATGTATCAAGTGCCTTCCTCCTTCACCCTAGCCTTGCTTTTATAATAGTGAGTTATAATCTATTTCTAATCTCCAAAGTGATTGACGGTTGAAATTACTTCTCACACTCACTTGAGATTTAGAAACATGCTAATTAATTTTAGCACTTTCTTTAAATAACTCAATTAAATAATTACATAATTAATTAATTAAAACAATTAACTTTAATGATTCCTTTAATTAAATAAAATTCAAGGATAGAAGACTTGGACGATTTCCACACGTTTAGACACATAGACATGTGTGGAAATACCTATCCGATGCTACCACTAGCATACTTTTTTTTTTCATTGATTGATCAAATAATTATACATCAATAGAACAAGGCTCCAAGTTCTCAAGGGTCTATGAAAAAATGACAAGATGCAAACTCTTCAACACTTAATCCAAAACTAACTTCTCAAGGTTGGTCCTTGGGTTTCATTTATACTACTAGCAGGATCAAATCCACCCTTCAATCAAGGAGAGATTTTAGGGCTTTGCGCACCAAGGCTTCTTCAATTAGGTTCCTTGTACTCTGCTGGTTGTCTTTTTGGTCCCCTGAAGTCCGAGTTCGAGGAGATTGGAATGAAGTGGCTCCTTAATGTCTGTCTGTGAGCTGGAGGCAGGTGAGGGGACATGATCCCTTGTTTTTCTCAAAGTGTTGGGACCTACGACTCTTCATGTGTGGTTCAACCTATTTGGGTTAGGATTCATACATAATATTATCATGAAAACCAAGCATAAACACAAGCATAAACTCATCACATTAATAAACTCAAATTACTCATTAAATAATTTGCAAGCAATCACAATTTATATTAAGCATGGTCAAAATGCTATTTTATGAATACAAAGGTGATAAAAAAAAGTGTTATTGATGGTCCTTTTGATAGACATTATGGAGACCCATCAAAGTAACTAAAAATCCTCAAGGATTTCTACTCTAAAACGTGAATGATTGTTAACATTGACAAAACAAATGTTATGATAATTAAATCCAAAAAGAGCACTTATGCTAATTTCATGTATGACAACAACAACTTGGAGGAACTGATTTCATACAAATATCTTGGAATTGATCTTCATCACAATCATAATTCAAACTACAACACTGAGAAAATGATAAATTGAAGGTGGAAAACTTAATATGGATTTCAAAACAATTGCTTTGACTATGATATAAGAATAAAATTCTCTTTGAGACTCTCATCACTCTTGTTATCTTATATAGCTGTGAAGTTTCGAGCTGCAATATCTCTAGATAATTGTGGAGAAAGATTGAACAAATCTAAAAGTGTTTTATAAATCATAATCTCAAAACTAAATGCAATACACCCTATCTTATCCTTGTCATAGAAGCCAATCTTTCCCCAGTGTGCATTGCTATGACCATGGATGATTTTAAGGACATAACTTTATATTAAAATGTAGAAACATGGGCTAATATTACTATTCCTTAATATGCAAAATGTATAATGTTTGGTGATAGTTTTGTAAAAATATTCAATTTCTAAGGATTTTATATACTTCCTATAAAATTTTGGTGATTTTTAAGGTAAAATAATTTTATCCTATGGAATTTGGGTGAATCGTTTTTAGAAAAAATGGAAATTGGTGAATTGTTTTTTAGGAAAAACCGTGGAAAATTAGCCCATTTGCGAAATTTAGCCCCTAAAATCATCTATGGCTTTGACTAGGTGCCTAATTATGTACACAAACAAGATAAACAACATGGAAGACAAGATGCTTCCTAAGATTGCTTCAAACTCTAGTCAAAATCATTTGTAGCTCAAGTTGGGGTGGCATAATGATGCCAAGTCTTGGCTAAATCATTGAGGAATAAAGGAAGATGTCACTTTATAGAATAACAATAATATTAAAAATATGATTACATCTAAATTTAAGGAGAAATTGTGGTGCAATAAAGAATTATAAGATAAAAGAAAATTAAGATATTATGGGGTGATCAACTCTAATACAAAAGATGAAAAATACCTCTCTGTTTGATTAGTGTAAAGAAAAAAATCAACATTGCTATAACAAGAACAACCTCTCACAAGTTACATAGTGAAACAATGTGTTGGACAATTCCCACAACATCGTGGATCAAAATAATTTATTATCTTTGTGATACTAAGAGGGTTGAAAATAAAGATCACTTTCTCTTAAAATGTTCTATGTACACCCATATTAAATCACAATTTTAAAACATTTGTTACAATACCGACCTTTCTAATGCTTTAACTCATCAAAACTATGGCGATCGAGGAATGTTTCTCTTAAAACTTTTCGAGCACATAAATAAAATTCTAATGCAAACCGAATAATTCCTTACCTTTCTTAAGGTTTGATAGAACAAATTTGGTCTGAGTGGATGCTAACCACCACCATCATCTTGGTCATCAATATAAGTAGATAATAAATTTTAATGAAAGAAAGAAAAATATGTGTTTAGTTAATAAGTTTGAGAGAAAGAGAAAGATGTGTTTAGTTAATAAGTTTGAGGGGTTTCATATATATATATATATATATATATGAAAAAGTTTGTAATATTTGTGGTTATTGTCTTAGTTTTTCTTGGTAGAATTTCATGATCTCCACATGGAAATCCACATGGAAGTACATCATAGTGTACAAATAAAATTTGGTAACTTGAAATAATTCATTGGTCATTAGCAAGATTAGGAACTTTCAATCTTGTCAAATATTTTTATGTTTTGGGCTATCAACTTTTTTCCTATCTCTTAAGAAAAATAATTCTTAATCAATTAAAAATAATTTTAAGTTTACTTCAAAATAAAAACGATTTCGACTTAAATAAAATCTTGAAAAAAAAAA
>JASDQU010241168.1:46089-63710 GCA_032191745.1 Picea mariana | reverse complement strand
ACTCTATTCAGATCCTATGGCTTACAGGTAACTAGGTGAGGATCCAACATCTCACGATCTCCTGATCTTGAAACTCTAGAAACAACCGTAACCTCCTTGCTTCTCTATCAGATCGGACGGCTGGAGGGATTTCGCTAATCCTCTACAAAGAAATTTGATCATTTGTCTCTTCCCTTCGATGACTTAGCAAGTTTGAATCCTTTGGGGGTATTCCACGACTTCCAGCCTTTCAAGAACCTCCTGCACACATTCCTTGCGGCAACCCTCAATCACTTCGGTGCAAGACTCCTTTAACTCCACGCACTCCTTGCAGCGACAAATCCTTCAATAGCTTCTCAGGTTTCAAAACCTGGATTCAAGCTTGGTCTGTGCACACATTGCATGACTCATGTGCCTAACTACACCTTTGAGGGAATGAGAACAAAATCTAATCTATCTGAGCTTTCAGAGACAAACCTGTGAACCTTTTTTGTCAACGCACTCCTTGTGGACAATTCAACTACACTCCTTGCAGGAACCCTCGCTCATATAGAGAAACAATTGAAACTCATTTCCTAACTCTTTCTCTCTCAGACTTCAAACATTTAAAAAGAAATCATCCATACACAACATAGAAAGAAAATTTATAATGGAAAGAGTAAAATTATGAACATACCATTCAACATACACATACAAGAAACAACTACAATGCCATGAATCTGAATTAAGACTTCTTCTATTAACTTAATCTTTGTACATGGGTGTTTTTCAATTACAGTTTCTCTATTCTAGCTCTGTATGCTCTCTTTTCTTCCTCTTGGTAATGTTCTTCACTACTCTGCTCTCAATTGGCATCCTCCTTCTATGTTACAGTTACACAATGAGGGTGTCTATATCCATTTTCCCTCCACTCCTAAAACTATCAACTTTTAGAATTCAAAGCTACCTACTAACATAAATGCCTTCTACCTACTATGGACGAGAGTAGATCACTCAAGATCCTTTACAATATATAACTATGCCTCTCCTTAACTATCACATTTACGTTTGGCACATTTATCTTCAAAAGTTTTTAAATAATTTATCATGTGTCTAAAATGTGTTGGCGCTTGCCCCACGCTCACTTGACATTGGCGATGCTCCTGCATCATACTCCCTCGCTTGGAAATTTTCATGGGCTCCTGTCCATGAGCTCTCACATGATCTGTCCATGCTTCTGAATCTCTACTTCATTCTCCCAGTTGGCATCTTCAACTGGATGTCCTTTCCACTTGACCAAGTATTCAAAGTATTGTCTTCTTCTGGTCTTCTTGCTAATTCTTTTGTCTAGTATGCTTTCCATCTATGGCTTCTCTGCAACAGGCATCTACTTTTTCCACTGGATCTCTGGTTGTTCATCACTTGTTCCTGCTTCCCCATTTTTGTATGGGTACAAATCTGAAACATTGAATATCGGAGAAATTCTGATCCCATCGAGTAATTCAATCTCATAAGCATTTGCTCCAAATTTATTCAAGACCTTACATGGTCTAATCTTCTTCATCTTCAGTTTGTTATATGTCCCATTTGGGAACCTTTCCTTTCTCAGATGTGCCAGAATCAAATCACCAACCTCAAACTGAATTTGTCTCCTGTCTTGATCTGCTCTTCCTTTATACTCCTGGCTCAAGTTCTGTAAACGCTCCTTCACCTGGTTTTGAAGTTCTTTCATCGCCTCTGTGAAGTCTTCTGCACTAGCACTCCTAGTCGCAATCTGTTCTGAATCCCTCAGCTCAGAAATCCTCTTGACTGCATGCCATAAACAATTTGAAATGGACTTTGTCCTGTGCTTCTATTAACTAAGTCATTATAAGCAAACTCTGCCTGTGGTAATATGTTGTCCTATTGGCTGTGGTGTTCTGTCACCAAGCTCCTCAGTAAGTCTCCTAAACTCTTGTTTACGACTTCTATCTATCCATCTGTCTAAGGATGATATGCTGAACTGAATGACAATCTAGTTCCCAGCTTCTTCCATAAGGTCCTCCAAAAGTGTCTTACGAATTTAGTGTCTCGATCCGAAACTATGCTCCTTGGTAAGTTGTGAAGCCGAATGACTTCTTTGAAAAACAGATTCGCAATGTGAGTTGTGTCACTGGTTTTCTGACATGGAATAAAGTGTGCCATTTTGGAAAATCTATCCACCACCACAAATATTGAGTGAAACCCTCTTTGTGTCCTTGGCAACCCCAATATGAAATCCATGCTAACTGCATCCCATGACCTCTCAGGTATTGGAAATGGTTGATAAAGTCCTGCATTCTGTTTCTTTCCTTTCGAATGCTGGAAAATTCTACATCTGTCCACGAATCTCTTGGCATCTACTCACATTCCTGGCCAAAAATATGACTCATTCAATTTTGTGAATGTCTTGTCATGACCAAAGTGCCCGACCAATCCTCCACTGTGTTTCTCCTTCAGAAAATTATCCCTCATGGAGAATTTTGGAATACAAAGTTGGTTACCTTTAAACAACAATCCTTCCTGGATTATGTATTCTGTCCATTGGATTCTATCTCTGAGAATTGGATTCTCAGCTACTTCATATGCCTTCTTAAAATCTAGATCATCTCTGTACATGTCCCTGAGGTCATCAATCCCCAATGTTTTAACTTTGAACTCCTGCAACAAAAAACATTTCCTACTCAAAGCATCAGCAACCTTGTTAGCAGTTTTGGAAATATGCTTAGTTACAAAAGTAAAGTTCTGCATGTATTCAACCCATTTTACATGTCTTTGATTCAAATTTTCCTGTCGAGTCACAAACTGAAGTGCATGATTGTCACTGTATAGGACAAACTCCTTCGGTATCAAATACTGTCTCCACTTCTTCAATGCCTAAATGATAGCATAGAACTCCTTGTCATATGTGGAGTACTTCACATTCGCTTCATTCAGCTTCTTGCTGAAGTATGCTATCGGCATGTCTTCTTGACTTAAGACTGCCACTATTGCAAATCCACTTGCATCGCATTTCACTTGAAATGTTTTTTGGAAATCAGGTAACACCAGAATTGGTTGTTCCATGATTTTCCTCTTCAACTGATTAAAACTCTTCTCAACCTCTTCTGTCTAGTGAAAAGATTTTTGTCTTTTCTTCACTATGTCCATCATCGGTGCACTAATTCCACTGAAATTCTTGATGAACTTCTGGTAGAAACTAGCCAATCCGTGAAAACTTCTCACCTCAAATATGCTCTTCAGTGATGGCCAATTCTTGATCACTTCCACCTTATCTGGATCCATCCTCAATTTATCTGCAGAAATAACAAAGCCCAAATAGATGAGTTCTGTCTTCATGAATGAGGATTTCTTCATGTTTATCTGCAGCTTCTCTTGCTGTAATCTCTTCATCAATGTAGCTAAGTGTTTAGATGCTCTGCCTCTATTTTACTAAAGATCAGTATATCATCCAGATACACAATGACAAATTCTCTGATGAACTCCTCCAGGACTTTGTTCATCAACCTCATGAAGGTACTTGGTGCATTTTTTAAACCAAATGGCATAACAAGCCATTCATACAACCCTTCATTATTATTGAAGGCTATTTTCCATTCATCACCTTCCCTCATACGAATCTGGTGATATCCACTTTTCAAATCAATCTTTGAAAAAAAAAATTCTCCACTTAAGCAATCCATCAGATCATTCATCCTTGGTAATGGAAATCTATACCTAATGGTTATCTTGTTAATTTTTCTTGAATTAGTACACATCCTCCAGCCTCCATCTTTCTTTGGACTGAGTATTGTCAAAACAACACATGGACTCAAGCTTTCTCTAACCAACACTTTATCCAACAAATCCTAAACTTGTCTTTTGACCTCTTCATTCTCCTGTGGCATTACTCTGTACACTGCTTTGTTTGGTAAACTGGCTCCAGGTATGAGATCAATATGATGACTCACACTTCTGATTGGTGGCAATGAATGAGGTAGTTCATCCACTACTATATCAACGAACTATTCCAGCAATTCCTGAACTTCTTCTGGTAAATCATCTATCCTTGTGCTGGTTAAAACAATCATTAGCTTCCTGACCATAATGAATTGTGGTTCCTCCTTCTTCTTGACCTCATTAAGGAGTTCCTTCCCACTCATGAGAAGTACAGTGTTACTTACTTTAGGTTTCACTTCCTTATCTTTGATTGGAAGCAACATGTGAGTTCTCCCATTCTTTTCTAGGGTGTATGTGTTCATCCTCCCATCATGAATCACATTTTTTTCATATTACCATAGTCTACCCAACAATAAATGACAAACATCCATGGGAATAACATCCCAGAGTATCTTATCATTATATCCTCCTATCCTAAATTCAACTAAACATTGTTTAGTGACATTTACCTGATGTCCCTTTTGTAGCCATGAAACTCTATATGGACTTGGATGTTCAATCGTCTCCAGCTCTAGCTTTTCTACCATCTCCGTTGAAACGATATTATCTGTGCTACCACTGTCCACAATGACTTTGCATACCCTGTCCTTGGTTTTTCAAGCAGTCCAAAAAAGTTTGTTTCTCTATACTGGACTCTCCACCTTCTTCTCTGGTGTCAAAAGAACTTTTCGCATCATCATCGATCTTCCACCTTCAACATCCTCTACCTCAACATTCTGCCTTTGTGCTTTGGTGATGCGAGTCTCTCCACTCTCTTTCTTCTTATATAGACATTCATAAGATTTGTGTCCATTATTTCCACACGTGAAGCATTTTATTACTCCACCTCTTCCTCTTCCTCTACCTCTAGTACGAGGAAAAATATTATTATCAGCATAATATCCTCTTTGTTCGATATGCTTCCCTCTCTGTTCAGCATATTGCCCTCACTGTGAGGTTCCACCTCTTTCAGTTCGAGCCTGAGGTTTCTTCCAGTCCTCCTTGGGTTTTTGATTTTTATCTTGGACAACTGATTTGCCCCTGGCTTGACTTCAGCCTCAGCCTCTTTGACCCTGCTTTCAGCTCAGCTTCTCTTCAGCCTTTAGAGCCATCTGATAAGCATCTTCCACTGTTCAAATGGTTACCATGCTCATATCATCCTGAATGTCATATCTCATGCCATTCATGTAGTTGGAAACCTTTTCATCATTTCTTTCCCGATGACCTACCTTGATGTTCAGCCTATAGAATTCTTCGGTCTTTCACGATTTTGGGCTTTCGAATGCCGAAACGCATGGACCCCTTTGTCCTTAGGATTCTTGATCCTTTGAATCTCGATTTCCCAAAATGGTCTCCCTTTCAAGATTTTCCTTCGAAGACCTAGATTGTTTCCACACGTCCCTTAGAGATGGATGGTCCTCGTCATTTCGTGGTTTCGGGAACTAAAATGCTTATGGGTTCTTTCCCTCAGAACTCTCGAAGTTCTAATTCCTGACCTCCTATGTGCTGAAATGACGTCAACCAGCCCCACACTGGAGCTTTCCACCTTATCGTGGTTTCAGAATTCACAGTTCTGAAATGTGTGTGCCTCTTGTCTTCAAGATTCGTGAAACACCGAATCCTGAAATGCCGATGGCTTCCGATCTCCACCACATGTTCCAGCCGATGGATGGTCCTCGATCATTCGTGATTTCATGAAGTCAAATGCTGATGTCCTCCTATCCTCCTGAACCCTGAAAATCTGACATGCGAAATGCCGACAGGCTCTTGATTATTGCCACCTGTCTCAACTAACAGACGGTTTTGATTCAGTCTCGAGATTTCGTGACTTGCGATTCCCCAATGTTGTAGTTTCTATGTCAAATTAAAACCCCGGTAGCTAAAATACCGATGGGTGCTTGATCTCTGCCATGTGTCCCAACAGATGGACAGTCCAGATCAAGATTGGGGTTTCCACTATGAAGTGACCCGATCTCCTATCCTCTAGACTCCCGAAGTCACGAATTCTGAAGTTCCAATATCCCGATGCCTTTCAGGACCTTCACTCTGCCTGCGAGAGTTTAAATCTCATGCAACTCTAGTAAGATCCTACAGCTGATGGGTAAGTAGGTGAGGATCCAATGGCTCATGATCTCCTGAGCTTGAAACTCTAGAAATAGCTGTAACCTCCTTTCTTCTCTATCAGATCGAACGGCTGGCGGGATTTCGCTAATCCTCTATAAAGAAATTTGATCATTCATCTCTTCCCTTCGACGACTTAGCAGGTTTGAATCCTTTGGGGGTCTTTCATGACTTCTATCCTTTCAAGAACCTCTTGCACACATTCCTTGCGGAAATCCTCAATCACTTCGGTGCTTAACTCCTTTAACTCCATGCACTCCTTGCAGTGACAAATCCTTCAATAGCTTCTCAGGTTTCAAACCCTAGATTCAAGCTTGGTCTGTGCACACATTGCACGACTCCTGTGCCTAACTACACCTTTGAGGGAATGAGAACAAAATATAATATATCTAAGCTTTCAGAGACAAACCTCTGAACCCTTTTTGTCAACGCACTCCTTGTAGGAACCCTTGCTCATATAGAGAAACAATTGAAACTCATTTCCTAACTCTTTCTCTCTCAGACTTCAAACATTTAACAAGAAATCATCCATACAAAACATAGAAAGAAAATGTATAATAGAAAGAGTAAAATTACGAACATACCATTTAGCATACACATACAAGAAACAACTACAATGCCATGAATCTGAATTAAGACTTCTTCTATTAACTTAATATCTGTACATGGGTGTTTTTCAATTACAGTTTCTCTGTTCCAGCTCTGTATGATCTCTTTTCTTCCTCTTGGTAATGTTCTTCACTACTCTGCTCTCAATTGGCATCCTCCTTCTATGTTACAATTACACAATGAGGGTGTCTATATCCGTTTTCCCTCCACTCCTAAATATGTCAACTTTTAGAATTCAAATCTACCTACTAACATAAATGCCGTCTACCTACTATGGATGAGAGCGGATCACTCAAGGTCCTTTACAATATATAAGTACACATCTCCTTAACTATCACATTTATGTTTGGCACATTTATCTTCAAAAGTTTTTAAATAATTTATCATGTGTCTAAAATGTGTTGGCGCTTTCCCCACGCTCACTTGACATTGGTGATGCTCCTGCATCAGGTTTCCTCAAAACTTGGTCGAGTGACAACATGCCCCTAACACTCACTTGTGACTCATCCTGAGTCACTCAGGTCTGGATAATGCTTCTTTGAAGGCCTCTAGCTTAACTCGGGCTGCCTGGACTTGCTTATTTTCCTAAGCCTCCTGATGAACGAGCTCTTGGATCATCTTCTTTGTAACAGGTCCTTCTAGGTGTTGTTCTACTAATTCAACCACTTGGTCCAATTGTGAGCCCTATCCATCAATATCTTTGAACACCTTGCAGGCTTCATCCTGCACAGGTTATAGCTTCGGTGTCACTTCCATTACCTTTCCCTGGAGGGAAGTGATCTGTTGTTGTACTGTGCACTTCTCTTGGTATCTCTTCATTCTTTCAACTGCGGTGAGAAGCGTCATCTACGCCTACATGGAAAATGACTGCTGCTACACCTCATGTAACTGTGCTTCCAACTTTCTTAGCTCTGGATCCTCGACGAGGCATTCATATGTCTGTGTGCTTCTATCACTCAATTGTTTTCATTCTGATGCGAGGGATCTTATCCTTAGTACTTTGTTCTTAGCGGTATCCTCCCTCTGGTCACATACTTTCTACGGGGTACTCGGTACTGCTTGGGCCTCCAATTCTATTATCCTAGCTTGAAGCTGCTGGATGATCTCAATGAGCTTCACTGCTTGAGCCTCAACCGACTCCTGCTCCTCCTGTGCCAAGCCTGGCACATAGTGACATTCTTTACTCACTAATTCTTTGACCATGGCCTGCTCCACGAGAAACTGCTCCTTTTCTTTTTGTAGCTGGGATTTTTCCTCCTGGAGCTTCGCCTGAAGCTCTTCTTTCTCACTTTCCTAGGCTACTACATTTTCTTGCACTTCTCTTAATTTTTCTAGGACTCCATATTTCTCCTGTTTCAAGGCTTCTGTAGCCTTCTCCTTCTCTTCCTGGACTCTCTAAATTCAAGCTTCTGTCGCATCCACAAGTCTTCTCAATTAGGCTGGTTCATCCCCCAATTCTGCAATCTGTGACGAGCAAGGCACAGTAGGTACTACATGGACCAAACACATAGCTTGTTGTACTTCCTTCAATTCCTTCTCGATCATTCTATATAGCTCATGTTGCTTCTCTCCATATCTCTGCAATATGTCCTCGGAAGCATCCTCCATATCTCCATGGACCAGACTGATATCATCCTCCATGAGTGTGGCCCCCAACTGGGGCTTATTAGTGCACGTCTTCTTCCTTGCTGAAGTTTTCTTTGGAGAAACATTCCTCTTCTGTGGTGTTACTATCCCAATAGGGGAATCCTCAAGTGGAGGGGTGGTAGATTCACCTCCTCCTTTCCCTTCTTCTCCTTCATCTCCTCCTCCCTCTCTGTCTACTTCGTTTTCTCCTCCTCCTCCAAGTGATCTAGACCCATTATCTTCAGAACCATTGTCCTCTTGATCGCTTATATCCTGGACTTCTTCCTGATTTTTCTTCTTCTTAGTCTCACTGGACTATTCGACATGCTCAAATTGGGTGACTATGGGGTTTTCTATGGTGTCAGTGTCATAGATTTATGCATTAGCAACATGTACAATAAATTCCTCTAGCCACTCCTTTGTAATCTGCTCCATGTCTTCATCTGTCATTTTGTAGTACGAATGTAACTCTTCATGGTTCTCGTCTCAGCGTGCAGTGATGTAGATGAAATGTGGATCTATGTAAAACTTTGGTATTGGTTGGTACTAGTGTAAGGTGCTCAGTGTCATGCATGGAAATGATTCAATGAAAACCTTTAATTGTTGATAGTATGCATGAAACACGACATTAGAATGCCACTCCTTCGTCATGTTGTTGGTGTACCACAAGGTGGAAAACCTAGCGACCAATGGCTCTGAGGGTTTGATATCTGGAAAGGTGGCTCCTTCTGGCATTTTCCAAGCAACAAATGCAATCAAAATGATCAGCCAGCTGTAGTGGAATTCATATCCCAAATCCTTGGCTTCATGACAATCATTCTCCAACTCATTGACGAGGTAATTCACCTAGTTCATCTGCATGACCTCCACACATTTTCCTGCAAGGTCCACCACAAAACCAGTGACCTGTGTGGGGTGATTCTTCCTTATGAGCTTGCCAACTAGGATTTGGAAAGCAAGGTGCACTATGCCATCCTGTATAGAGGCTACCTTGTAACCTCGCTTTCCTTTTTCAACTTTTCTGTAGGATTCCTTGATGCGTTGTTCCAGGGAACGGTTCGAGGACTTCCTTGGATAAAACTGTCGAGGGATAGGTCCCTTCACACTTAAGCCTGTGATCTAGTGGATCAGTGTGGGATTCATAGTAATCCTTCGGTTGAGCCACATGTATCCTCCATGAGAGCATGACAGAAGGAGTTTAACGCAAGCATTAACCTCCTGGTGGTGGGAAAAATGAGGGATCTTCATCACATTCATCATAGTGGATTGAGCTATCCACTTCATCCATGGTTGTGAGACAAGGCAAGGCTTCTTCCCAGTTAACTTCGTCAAGGAGCGGTGGGGTGCTAACATAGCGTAGTTCTTCCTATCTCCTAAATTGAAGTCATTTTTCTTTAATAGTGGGATCTGTCCTAACTAACTCCCAACTACATGTATACCTTTCATAATGTACACAGTGAATACGACGTACTCAAAATATCATGGGATGTTGTCATGGTTAACAACGCCAGCCAAAGGTGGGATATACTCGGGTGGGAATGATGGGATCTACTTCACATTAGCCAGATTGTCATGGTGCTTTCTCCGATACTCAGTTATAGGGTTAACATGGCCAAAATGATGTCTAGTCGAAGGGGATGCCTGCAGTCCCCTAGTCAATGATGCCTGGACACCTTTAGATATTGGTCTGTTGGCCATTAGCTTCTTGAGGACTTCCTTGACAAACTTCTTTAATTCACAAGGTTTGCCTGACATTCTCACTTTTAAATAGACATGTCGGGGTAAACTAATGGACAAGTGGGGTATAAAAATGGACGACGAGGTCTAGTTTCAAATAACACAACTCGACACTTGGAAAATTCTCTGTTTTTCTCAGTTAATCATAGGTAGAAAAAAGTGTTCCTAGCGCAGCGTATGACGAGTTAAATAAGCAGGGCATCATAATAGATTCTTCCAATGGCAAGGAATGATTCCATCTATGTGAATCTTTCCATTATGGAACGGTATCAATGTCCCAAAAGTGTTCCATCAACCCATAAATCTGTTAAAGAAATAACTTATTAAAGAAATATACTTATTAAAGAAATATACTTATTAAAGAAATATATTTCTTTTGCATTCTTTCAACCTTGATAGCTAATTCTCTTGCTTTATGTTCCTCCAGTGTTGTTACTTTGTTCTATTGCTTGGACTTATCCTCTCATTATTCTATTAGTCGGTCTATTTTTATAGCTATGAAATCCCTTGGTTCTTTCTTTTTATTTTCTGTAGCTTCTTCCTCTTCTTTCCTTCTGATTTGATCCTTCTCAATCCAAGTCTTACATAATAAAAGTGGGAAAGGGGCATTGTCCCCAATAAACTTAATGACTTCAAATTCCTCTTCATTCGATGCTCCATGAACAATAATAGGTACATTAGTAACTCTTCCACATAGGTTTATCATCTTTCCCTTAAACAAGCCTATCCTTCCCAACGAAGGTACCACAGTAGGATTTCCCAAAATTTTCCAAGTTTCTTCTGTCATAATATTCACTTTTGTTTCCTAATCCAAGACACAGTCTATGTCAAAGTCTTATATTCTTGTACTTATGCATTGTTTTTCTTTTAGGATCTCTGGTAAACTGACATATTTGAGAACATCCATCATTTCTTTCAACTGTAATAACCTAGTCCGAGCTTCCTCTGATTCTTTCTCTTTATGACTCTCTAACATGCCCTTGGTTTCTTGAATTTATTCATAGTTTTCTTGTCTCATGTTCATCCTTTCAACTTTAGCAATCATCCTTGGACAATCCTCAACCTCATGACCAATAATATTGCAACAAAGACAAATAGGACCTGCACTAGGGCATTCCTTAGAAATATGTCCCAATCTTCTGCAATTATAGCACAATGTCAATCTTCTTTTTCATTTAAATGTTCCCCAACCTCTTATGTACTGCGCACTAGGATCATAGTGTTGGATCTACAATCTGCAGAAAAAATTCCTAGTTTCCTGCATCCATTTATTAGTCCAAAAACTCTTACTATGCATAGGAATAACATATCTTTCTTCATTTCCATTAAATTTACTCAAATAAACTCTTTCTTTCAATTGCGCCCTAGCCTTCATACTAGGACATAATCTATTAAACATACTTAATTTCATGTTTCAAAACAAAAATTTTCACTTGTCTTTCTTTTGTCAAACCACAAAGCTTTACCTCTTTTAATATCTTACCTCCTTACTTTAGATCAGATTTATTTCTTAGCACAAAGCTTCGCAACTCAAGTAGAGTATTGTGCACTTTAGCAACATATCTACACACAAAGATTCTCTTTTCTTTACTTCATTTCCCAACAATCACAGTTTCAGGTCCCGACAACGAAACCATTTGTTGGCATAGGGGTAGACCTAGGGTTCAATGCTTAACAACGAGCCAACAAAATCCTGACTATCGTCCCTTTCGGAAACACCTGCGAGGCAGGTGAGGTCTCACCTGAGGTAGAAGCAGGGGGGGTTATAGGATGCACATGTCTATAACCAAGATGGGAAACAAATATGTGATAATAAAACTTCACAGGGTATTCTGTTAATACTTAGGAAGTGACATACATTAATTCATTAACCTTATGAACATCACAGAACATAACCTAATATAGATCTAGCACAGTAATAACAAAATATTATACACCTTAAACACTTAGCACTTAACACTCTGAATCAGATCTATCATTTTAACATACGCAATGCATTTAAGAACACATACATATTCATACACATCTAATCTAAGCAGTAAGCAACATATAACAAATATAACATTGCATAGAGAAAACCATAAGACACCATATATACGTGGTTCACCCCAGTGTGGGGCTACGCCCACCAACCGCTTTGTCTTCTTTATTATGTGCTCTAATCTTACATTCATTCACTCTTGTGCACTAAGCCACAAATTCAAGCTTCGCACCAGACAAAAGATATGTGCACTGAACACCATATCCTCCTTCCAAAACTAGGTCAGGGCACAGAGCCAACCCTCTGTCAAGCACAAAACCTTAACACACATACATTCCCTTGCACAAATCCATTCAACTGCTTGCACTTAGCTCCCAAAAACTTCTACTTCTACCATACATTCTTCTTTATTTATACTTTTTCAAACCCTTATAATAAGGCCTAATCATGGGTAAACCCCATGGGCTGACATGCCATAAACCCATTACAAAAACCCTAGAGAACCCCTTACTAGGTCTACATAGCCTGCAAAAACGTGTGATATTCATGATCTCAGCTCCGCCTAGGTGCTCCTTGTTTGAACAATGTGTCTAAGTCCAAAAGTGGTACAAATCTAACCAAGGTTTCCTCAAAACTTGGTTGAGAGCCAACATGGTGATATAGATACAAGAGTTTAGACTAGAAGAAAATTGAACTCTTCTATTCTATCTAAAATACATCCCAAGGTTAAATCCTGCTAGTGTGATTGGATTTCGAGGGTTTCATTCAATAAAGCAGCCAAGGTTTGAAACTCATGGTAGATGGGAGGAGACACACACAAAAAATCCATCCATGTTAAGGGTTAGTGTGGCCTAGGCTCGGTGATATCCTCAGGTTAGTTTTAGGACTTAGATGCCTATGGGCCACTGTTTCTTAGATCATAAGATAGTCCCACAATTAATAGACACAGTAGCAAAAAAAAAAGATAGAGACCAAGAAATTTGCATAAGCTAGTGAAGATAACCATTGGGTTAGTGCTATGAAAAAAGAACTAAATCAGATTGAGAAGAATGAGACATGGGAACTTGTGCCCAGACCAAAATACAATAATGTGATTGAAACCAAATGGGTCTTCACAAATAAATTGGATGAAGATGGACAAGTAGTAAGAAATAAAGAAATATTGGTCTGTAAAGAGTATGCTCAAATTGAGGGTATCGAATTTGAAGAAACCTTTTCTCTAGTTGTAAGACTAGAATCCATCAAAATGCTTTTGGAATTTGCATGTTTCAAGAACTTCAAAGTCTATAAAATGGATGTTAAGTCAACCTTTCTAAATGAGAATTTATAATAATAAGTATATATCAAACAACCAGAAGGATTTCAATTGTCAGAAAACAAATATCATGTATGCAAATTGAAGAGAACACTCTATGAATTAAAACAAGATCCCAGAGCTTGGTATTTAAGAATTGACAAATACCTACAACAAAAATGTTTCAAAAGAGGAGTTGCAAACAACAATCTTTACATCAAAACAGACAATGAAAATATTTTAATCATTGTGATTTATGTGGATGATATCATATTTGGAAGTAATGATGATAAAATGAGCCAAAAGTTTGCATAATAAATGCAAAAATAATTTGAGATGTCCATGCTTGGAGAATTGTCATTCTTTTTAGGGTTGCATATTTGTCAATCCAACAAAGACATATTCATTTATTAAATCAAATATATCAAGGAAATGTTGAAGAAATTCAGAATGGAATATTGTGCACCTGCCAGTACACCCATGATCACATGATGTAAGTTGAGCAAAGATGATGAATTTGTAGAAGCAAATCAAACACTGTACAACTCAATGATTGGAAACCTAGTATATGTAACAACATCAAGGCCATACATCATGCAAGTGGTAGGCTTGGTTGCAAGATTTCAATATGCACCAAATGAGACACATGTGCAAGAAGTAAAAAGAATATTCAAATATATGAAGGGCACATTGGATTTTGGATTGTGGTATTCATGAAGTAAGGACTTCACTCTAACAAAATATATAGGTGCATATTGGCTAGGAATTATTTATGACAAGAAAAGTATCAGTGGATGATAATTTTTTCTAGGAAACTGTCTAGTATCATGGTTGAAAAAGAATCAATCTTTAATCTCTCTATCCACAATATAATCCGAATATATTGCAACAACAACATATTTCACAAAAGTTATTTGGATGAAGTAGACACTGAAGAATATCAAGGTAGGATATGGTAAACCAACCTTAATCATCTGCGACAACATAAGTGCAATCAAAATTTCAAAGAATCATGTTATGAACTCAAATACAAAGCATATTCCCATCAAGTACCACTTTCTTAGCGAACATGTAGCCAAACAAAGTGTCAAACTAGAATAAGTTACCACCAAAGATCCACAATATAATCCGAATATATTGCAACAACAACATATTTCACAAAAGTTATTTGGATGAAGTAGACACTGAAGAATATCAAGGTAGGATATGGTAAACCAACCTTAATCATCTGCGACAACATAAGTGCAATCAAAATTTCAAAGAATCATGTTATGAACTCAAATACAAAGCATATTCCCATCAAGTACCACTTTCTTAGCGAACATGTAGCCAAACAAAGTGTCAAACTAGAATAAGTTACCACCAAAGAACATGTTGCAGATATTTTTACCAAATCCATTCCCATAGACACATTTGAATATATATGAGAGAATATTGAGTGATATCCCTCTCATCTCATCAGTAAAGGGAAGCACAATCTTAGGTGGAGCAACTCTTTTCCATTAATGTCAAAAGGGGAGAAGTTCGAGATAGAGGAAGAATTGTAGACACAAGGAAAGTTGAAAATAGGGGGAGTATCATAATTGACTAAGGTTTTCCATCAATGAAAAAGGGGGAGATTGTTGAAAATATTGTTTTCATTGATGTCAAATACATGGGGAGTATACATATGTCCAAGATAAATATTAAAATATGGATATTGTTGGAAATATTTTTTTTGGACTTTTGATGCTAAATTTGGATACCCTATCTTTGAATGCCTTTTTACTCTGAATACCCATATCAAATGGGAGAATATGATATATGGTTGGAAATTTTATTCTAATACCTTTCCAATGGTATATGGAACTCCCTGTAACACCTTAGGAATGCAGATATATGGATTTTTTTGTAAGACAACCAAACTAGAAAGTTCAAGTCGGCCCAACCGGTTTTTATGGGTTGACCCTAAAAGTGATCACAAAACAACTATAAATACATGATAAATGTGTGCATTTGAAGAGAATCCTAGCAAACAAACCAAGTCTGAGGTGCACATAAGAGATTTGAGATGCAAAAGAGAATATGGAGAGTATTCTTGGGGTCTAAAGGTGTGCAAGATGAGTTTTGTTTGAATTTTTAAGTGTTCACTTGTTGGAATACTGAGAGGGGGGGGAGGTGAATCAATATTACCCTTTTTCAACAATTAGCAGTTACTTTTATATTTTTTTAATTACCACAATAGATAAAAAAAAATGTACTTGTTTGTAAAATCAATTATATAAATATAATTAATAGGAATTACAAGGATTTTATGAAGAATAGTGAAGGAAACCAATCCTTTTTAGAGCACCAACTATAGGAGATACAAATCCCCTTCTTCAGGGCACCAATCCTAGGAAGCACCAACTCCATTGTTTTTTTAGGGAACCAACCCTAGGAAGCACCAAATCTCTTATATTTAGGTCACCATCCCTAGAAAACACTAACTCCCTTGTCTTTAGGGAAACAACCCCAGGAAGCACCAACTCCCTTAAATTATACTTACTTGTAAAGGATATGAATCCTACCATGCTCCTCCCTTTCACCCTAACTTTGTTAGAAAATTGGCTTAGGTTGATGGAAAGTTGGTATGGATTGTTGGTTTTCATTGATGTCAACCATTGGAGAGTGATATTATAGATTGATTTCAACCCTTAGTGATTGATGTCAACCCTTGGAGAAAGTCCGATAGTGAATTCCAGTAGCACAAAGGTTTGGGTAATGGACCCAAGTTTGTTTGATGTATAATGGTAATATTTTTAAGATATCTGAAGGTAATAATGTTCTCGATGGGTAGTACATGTCATATCATTTCCGGTGGTATGTGGAACATCACATAACTCCTCACAGTTAGAGAGTCATGGCCATGTGAAGTTGGAGAACCCAAGTTTGTTTGATGTATAATGGTATGAGTTTTTATGTATTTGAAAGTAAGACTATTATATATGGATAGTACATGTCATGCCATTTCTTGTGGTATGTGGAACGTCACATAACTCCTCACGGTTTGAGAGTTATGGCATTACGAATTTGGAGGACCCTCATATGTTGGCTTGAAACCCCAAAAGGTCAAAGAAGTCAAAGTTCTTGCAAAGAAGAAATTATTTAAATAATAAAGTGAAGTGAAAAAGTCAAAGAGAATTATTTAAATAATAAAGTGAAGTGACAAAATGAAAGAGGATTATTTAAATAATAAAGTGAAGTGACAAAGTCAAGGAGGATTATTTAAATAATAAAGTAAATGGATAATTTTCTAATTATGGAAAGTGGTTATAAGAAGGTTAACCCTAAAATGAGGAAAATGGGTTAAGTGGTCAAGTGTCTATTGGATACATGGACAAGTGGCAAATTGGGCAAAGTTGGACATAGGTGACTATGTGGACAAAGTGGCTATGTGGACAAAGTGGCCTAGAAGATGCTTCTAAGGATGCTACTTGGAGAGTATAAATAAGAGGTAAGGCTCTCTCATTTTAATCACACTTGAGCATATTGAATATATACAGGTGACTGAGGTAACCAAAGGATATCTAAGCTGAATTTTAGAGGGAAGGTCAAGTAAAGAAGGCCGAAATGCAAGGGAGAAGAAACTCTTTTGATGATGCTTTCTAAGGTATGTTATTTACAGGTCATCTCACCATTTTCACAATACTTTTTTTTCTAGAATGATTCAGATTGTGAAATTGGGAGACCATTGAGAAAACATATCCAATTAGTTGTGTTATGAATTTCAACTTGTGGGTCGTTGTATTTTTGGAGTTACACTCCGTGGAAAATAGAGTTTTTGGCCAGTCCTAAAACTAGTCTAAAATAGGTGTTTGGGGTAAAAACGTCATAACTTCTTCATAAAATATCCAAATTTAGTAATACAAAATGTGTTGGTTAGATTATAGTCTATAGTATTTCGTGTACAACTTTAATATCCATACAACAAATATTCCATGTGGGGCATTCTCTACAAGTTCACTCTCTAGAATAATCCAGAATTCAACAAGGTATGCCATTTTTGCTATAAATCCTTTTCTTAGAGGTTCCAAGTAGTGACACCTAGAGGAATTTCATAAAACACACTAGCGAACATTGTGTACTATTTTCAAATTTTATTCATTACAGGTGCATAGTTATGATTATTTCAAGTTAGGGTTGTTGACTAATCTAAAACTAGTCATGTGAGACTAAAGTAAAGTTTGATGAAAATGCTAGTCTCTTGTTGTTAAAGTTGAGGAAGGTTTGTAGGTATGTGATAATATACACTAGGTCTATTACATAGTTACAAATCATATTTGGATGATGAAATTGATGAGGTCTTTTGGTTGAGGTACATGTTGGGTACATGGTTGA
>JASDQU010241168.1:18343-35982 GCA_032191745.1 Picea mariana | reverse complement strand
TGAAAGAGGATTATTTAAATAATAAAGTGAAGTGACAAAGTCAAGGAGGATTATTTAAATAATAAAGTAAATGGAGAACTTTCTAATTATGGAAAGTGGTTATAAGAAGGTAAAGCCTAAAATGAGGAAAATGGTTTAAGTGGTCAAGTGGCTATTGGATACATGGACAAGTGGAAAATTGGGCAAATTTGGACATATGTGACTATGTGGACAAAGTGGCCTAGAAGATTCTTCTAACGATGCTACTTGGAGAGTATAAATAAGAGACAAGGCTCTCTCATTTTAATCACACTTGAGTATATTGAATATCTATAGGTGACTAAGGTAACCAAAGGATATCTAAAACGAATTTGAAAGGAAAGGTGAAGTAAAGAAGGCCGAAATTCAAGGGAGGATAAATTATTTTGATGATGCTTTTTAAGGTATGTTATTTACAAGTCATCTGACCATTTTCGCAATAAATTTTTTTCTATAATGATTCAGACCGTGAAATTGGGAGGTCATTGAGAAAAATTATCCAAGAAGATGTGGTACGAATTTCAACTTGTGGGTCATTTTATTTTTGGAGTTACACTCTGTGGAAAATAGGGTTTGTGGTTAGTCCTGAAACTAGTCTAAAACATGTGTTTCAGGTAAAAATGTCATAACTTACTCATAACATATCCAAATTTAGTAAGAAAAAATGTGTTGGTTAGAGTTCATTCTGTAGTATTTTTTGTACAATTTTCATATATATACAACAAATATTCCATGCGGGACACGTTCTAAAAGTTCACTCTCTAGAATAAGCCAGAATTCAACAAGTTATGTCATTTTACCGGTAACTCCTTTTTTGAGAGGTTCCAAGTAGTGACACCTAGAGGAATTGCATAAAACACATTGAAGAACATTGTGTAATATTTTCATATCTTTATTCATTACATGTACATTTTTATGCTTATTTAAAGTTAGGGTTGTTGACTAATCCAAAACTAGTCATGTGAGACTAAAGTAAAGTTTGATGAAAATGCTAGTCTATTGTTGTTAAAGTTAATGAAGGTTTGCAGGTATGTGATCATATACACCAAGTCTATTATAGAGTTACAAATAAGATTTGGATGATGAAATTGATGAGGGATTTTGGTTGAGATACATGTTGGGTACATGGTTGAGACAAGTAGTTGATGAGTTGGCAAATACATGAAGTGTATAGTTGATGATGTTGGTACACCTTGATGAGTCATAGTTGATGAGTAGTTGATACATGATTGGTACATACTTGGTACATGGTTGGAGGCACTTTTTAGTAGTATTGTTGACACGTGGTTTATGGATGATGTAACATACTTGTGTTGGTATATTATTAGAAACACATATTGATCTTGGTGATGATTATGAGTTGTTGTGTTATGCTTGGTTGAGGCACATATTTGAGAGTTATCTTGGTGATTGGTCTTGGTGAGTAGACCTGATTTGGTTGATAAGATTGATTAGATAGGTTGTTGTGATAGGTTGTCTGGACAAGTTTTTGTGACAGGTTATTCATACCGTTTTGGTGCATGGTTGATGTTATAGCAAGATTTGTCTCACCATTGCTATCTTGCACAGAGGGCCTTTTTCCATTTCCCTATGCAGACTTATCATCCCTTTTTGATGAATCCAGAGATAAAAATATACATTTTTCCACATATACACTCCCTATCAGTTTTACAAGATGCGTATACGCTTGCTACTCCACTACAACTCATGTATATCAGGATTTTTTATAGAAAATACAAAATGAGGTTGGGTTTCCATGTCATGACATAAGATATCTGATCTTTGGCCTTCCATATACTAGAAACATTCTGACTCTACCCTTCAGTTTCATTCTGAAGGCTATAAGAGCACAATTTCGAGCTATGGAAAAAAGGAGAAAGCATTCAACTTTGAGAGCAAAGTTACTATGGAGAAATTACTTCATATTGAGTCTGCATCCCTTTATCCCTCAAGTCTGAACACAGTGTTCAGCCCCCAAGCTCTTTCCCTATTGTTGAGAGGAACTCATTGCCTCTTTCCTATGAGATTGCCTTTGGTAGAGGATTGAAGTGGTGGAGACCCAGTTGGAAGGAACTCAGTTTCTTGGTTTTGAACCGCATCGACATGGAAGCCTATAATGTTGTCACTTCTGCTGATCAATTATTAATAGAAATACTCCTTTTCCATCCTATTGGTATCTTGCAAATATATGATTACTATCCATGGGAGTGTTTGTAATGTTTATTAATGGATTATGATATCTGATGTGCTAACCCCTTTTATATCATCACTGTGTACTTTCTCTGCTTGTTTGTTGAGAACTTCTTGTAGGTATAAAGCTTTGGGTCAAAGTGCTCAATGGTGGAACACCATCAAACATTGGATCGAGGTAGGACTCTTTCTTATATTGCACATTAGTCTATATAGCATATGTTGGAATTGAGTTTATTTTTGCAGTCATACCTGTCTGTTGTGGTTTACCCTTGGCCATAGATAGTTTTTCCCTTATAATAGAAATGGCGACTCCACTAGGGAGAGATATTCCTTCTAAGGGTTGAAGTACTGTTTCTTCTTACATTTCTCTTTTTCCTTTGTATTTCTTGTCGTATCATTGCTTGACAGATTATGTTCACTCCGAGTCTGAGTTTTCATCCTTTTTCCCTTGCCTAGACTTGTTTTAAAGCATATACGCCCTTTTTGCCTTGATAGTTGCATATACATGCTTGTTGTCTCACTGCAAGAAGCGTATATACGTTCTATCCTCCTGAACAGTCACGTATACCACTTCCCCTTAATTGTTTTTCTTGGTTTAGTGACTGCTGGGTGGGATTTGAAGATTGTTGAGCCTTCTTAAGTCTCTATAGTGCCTGTTGAGATTATCTGGGATGACAGGAAACCTGTTTGGAGTTGAATTTTTGGGTGTAGTCTTTCTCTTTGTTTTCCATTTTTTTATTTTTCCTTGTTATCTGGGTTGTTTGCTTGGCTGCTTGGTATTCTGATCGAGTTATTGCTTTTATACACAGTATAATTTATATATCAGGTTGCTTATCAGTCCATGCATTTTATTTTTAGTATATTGAAAATACAAAAAATATGCATTTTGCATTGGTTGGCATTTCCATCTTAGAATCTTTATCATTAGCTTAGCACATTTAGTGAAAGATTGCATTTTACTTCTGAATTGCAGAGTTGAAATTAAAGACTGCACTGTTCTTATTTACCATATCATTCATTGAAAAGTTAAAGATAGACTTTTCATTATATCCATATTTATTTTCTTACAGAGTCATAACACCATGAGTTTCACTTCCATACCCTCTTGAGTAACCACGACCAATAAAATTTACGCTTTAAACTAAAATTGATTAGTCACGATTTTATTTTTAGGGTGCAAAAACTAGCCTAGGATTTAGTGCCTTGGAATAGGATCTTGTGAGTAAACTTCTCCAAGGAAATTACATCAACATATGTGTCTGAGACAGGGAGATGATAAGTCCATTATATAATTGTTAATATCAAGAGGCTCCTCTCACACTGGAGTTAATCACGAGGTTGTGCAAAGTTAGTTGAAGGGATAGCCCCTAGATACTCACCAAGCGTCAGAGATATTTCGATGGATTTATTTGTATTTGGGGATCTTTCTAGTACCCATACCTCTGTGAGAGATGGTTCTTTCAAGGTTTTGGACTTTGCTACCTTGCCCATATGGTGATCCAGACTTATGAATGCTTGCCTGTGCATCGGTTATACAGTGGCTTATTAGTTTCTTGACTTAGGTATCTCATAGGTTACTTGCAGGGGTTATTCTACTTGTATCTTGAGTCAAATAGGGGTCGGACAACACGCAGCCTTTATGGAGGATTACCTCTCTGGGGGATCTAACCGATTGGTTGTTAAGCCTATGAGGGCCCTTATAACTGATTCTGTTACCTCCAAACTTTAGCAGGGAGTCTCAGGTCCCTCTTGGACGAGACATACCTTCTTTAGTGAGGGAGGTCACTCAACTACTTTAGCCCGTTTGCATGCATATTGGTCGTTTGAATTTTTTGTATGCTCTTTGAATACTAGTTGGCATTAGGATATATTTTTATTCATTGGAGAGTCATAAGTCATCATGGAGTTGGACCAACTTCCTCATAGGTCCCGCCGGTTCTTACAGTTACCATCAGTTTTCGAGTTCTTGCCTTCTAAAAGGTGTAGAGTTATCAGGAGTGGTACACACACATCCACTTTTCAGACTTGTGATTCCACAAGGATGAGTACCGAGTCTAGTCTTTAGAACACTGGGATTTCTTCGACTCCCAATTCTACTATATTTAATGGAACCCCTTTGACACCTGTAGCTGCTATAGTTGTAGTACCAAAGGCTTATACTGGTACTATGGCTCTTTTTGTAGTTAATGCTTCATCTCTTGCATAAAACCCTTTTGGGGGTTTCGGTCACTCGCTGAGTTACAATGTTCAGAACATCCCTATGGCTTCTAGTCCATTTTATTATGGTATTCCTAACTTCACTTCGTAGTTTTCGATTACCATCCTAGCTACTGGCCCTAATGCTAGCTTCAGACTTGGGGGCACTACACCTCCTTACACTACTTTCCCGTTTGGTGGTTCTCATATACCCCAAGTGAATCCTAATGTGGGAAGTGTCCCTATTCTTAACCCCAGGTCTAACCCTTCTACGACTGGATGGAACAACCCAACTGGTGGACAAGTTCCTCCCTATATCCCTATCCCCTCGGTGCTAATTCCAACCAGTACTTTTGGCATGGCGAATCCTTTTCAATCCTCCGGGTTCCCACCTAGAGGAGGTCATTCTTACACTTTGGGCACTCCCCAACCTAGATCTAATCCAGTTGGGGGAAATTTTAACAACCCTCAGCTTGGATCTAATCCAACTAAGCTCAACTTTCATAACTCTTATCAGAACATTCCTACTAGAATGATGCCCAATCCATATTTTACTAATCAGCCCAGAGGAGGGTCTTTTAATCTTGGACAACGTTTTGGTCCTTACCAGAATCTTGGATGGAATGTAGTTCCTAACACACAATCTTTCGTGGGAGGATGGGTCCAGGTGTCACAACCCCATATTCCCTTTCTGGCCATGCTTAATTTTCCATATTTGTTTAAACTAATGAATGGCCCAGTGAGTCATGATCCCACACGGCCCCTTGTCCCTACCAAAATTCTGCCAGACATTCCAAAGTTTGAGGGTAAGAATGGCAAGGACCCCGGTGACCACATCACTACTTTTCACCTTTGGTGCTCATCTAATTCTCTGAATCATGATTCTATTAGATTACGATTGTTTCAATGCACTCTCATTGGATTTGCATCGCAATGGTACATTGAGCTACCTAGGGGGACATATGGATCTTTTCATCAGTTGGTGCTAGCCTTTCTCAACCACTTTCAACTACCCATTCATTATGATGCTGGCCTTGAACTTTTGTCGAGTTTATGCCAGGGTACTGACAATCACATATTAGACCATATCTAGGAATGGCATAGGCAAAGGCGGTTGGTTAAGACTCCTATACCCCAAGTCTTTCTTCTAGAATGGTTCCTAAAGTCTTTACACGCTTCTATTTCAAAGGATGTTACTACCTCTGGGGTCTTCAACGAGGAAGAAGCTATCTTTATAGCCCAATGACTTGATTTGATATATGGTCAGTCTGGGATGTTATACCACCTTCTTCCAGACACACCGCAGACAAATCATGATCCTAGATAGACTCTCGGACCTCATGCCGATGGCATTGTAGGGTCCGCCAATGTAAAGTCCACAGACTTGGCAACGAAGTCTGCTAGAGGGACAACCTCATCTGGATCCTCCAAACCCACCCAATTGGCGGATGTACATTCCATGCAATTATCGGAGAACCCAAATGGTGACCAACAACCAGATGGGAATAAAAGGAAAGGTTGAAATAATCATAAGGGTGGGAAGAATAATAATAAACCCAAGGACAAAGATAATAATGGGAAACATAATGATAATGTTGGAGAGGGAAAGAAAGATAAACGTAAGGTGAAGTTTCCTTATAAACTTTGTACCGATGACCACCTTACACACTTATACCCCAAACTTGCGAAGGCTGCGAGGCTTTTAAATCTACCACCCTCTATGCTAATGAACCCATTCCCAGAGAGCCAACACTTAGCCTCAAGTTCTTTGAATGCCGGAAATGCGTCCGGTGGAAGTCAAAACCCACCGTCACAAGATGGTGATCGTGTTTGCATCAATATGGTCGATGCAAAAATTGACATAGCCACCCACTCTTGAGATTATAGCTCTTCAAAAGCTAGTACAAACCTAAAATCTCCTCCTCCACCCCTGGAGACAAACTTATAGATAGAGAAACCAGAGAGACCGTCTCATATTCTGAAAGGAGTACTCAAGCACTCTACCCACAACCCTAATTCTAGAGCCACCCAGAACTACTCTATTGTTAAGGATCTGGGCCAAACCCCTTGTGTGATGTCGGCTTTGGAGGTACTCCAGATGTGTCCATCATAGAGGAATGACTTACTCTCTGCCTTAGGAGCTCTAGAACCTTATGGCTCGAAAGTTATCAAGTTTGATCTCACGGACGTGAAGCCTCGCTAACCATACTATGTGGCTTTTCAAATCCATGTGGAGTATTCTAAGTATACTATCAAATGATCGGTCGTTGATGAAGGTGCTGCCACTTATGTGATGTCCCTGGTCTGTTGAAAAGCTATCGATTCTCCGACCCTTTCCAAGTCGTCAAAAAAGTTGACTGCATTTGACGGTCATTCCTTCCTCCCTCATGGTATTCTCCCCACCTTTCCGGTCCAGCTAGGTGGGAAGACGATAGAGGTGGAAGTAGAGGTAATTGGTTCACCTCTCAATTATAACTTGTTACTAGGTCACAATTGGACCTATGCTATGGTTGTTGTCATATCATCTATTTTCCGTATACTTTGTTTTCCTCATCAGGGGGAGATCGTGACGATTGGCCAATTATCCTTTGTGTACTCTAGCCCTAACGCATTTGTTGGACCATAGATCCTTGTGATCGACAATTCTCAGTTGGAAACTGAGAATATCAGTGTCAGAATGTATTCTTCCCTCATGGGTACTTTTGAATTCTCAGCACCGATTCATCACATTTATGCCATGTCTAGTAGGCCTACTTCAACCGGAAGGTCCATACCTTTCCACACTTTCTATTTTAGTGATCCATGGACCTTAACTTATTCGACTTCATTGGGTGAAGTATAGTTTCACGTTGGCATGGCTGTGCCACTATTGACAGTGAAGATTGCATATCAAGCCATTATTGACTCCTTCGTCGATCTTGATCCTGTTACCTCGTAGACGGACGAGGAGGATCCCATTCTTAGGCCTGTATGGGCCACCTCATTATCTTGTTCACATGATTTCTTAGATGAGACTTTTCCTTCAGACTAAGCCATGAATGGTTCTGAGAGACCTTGGGATGACATGCATCATCGATCTTATTTTCTCCCAAGTCTTGAAAGAATTGAGAAAGATGATTTTCGATCCACCTTGAGAGAGATAGTCAGTCATGCCATAGTTCCACTTGATACACACAACATTTATGCCAAAGGAAATATGGCAAGTATTTCTTCTACCGTCCCGATCGATATCTCTCGTACCCCTGGCAAGATTGAGAACGTAAATATAGGTGTAGATTGTTTTCCAGAAGAGATTTTGATCTACACCAACCTCTTCAAATAATTTCGATATGTATTCTCTTGGTCATATAAAGAGATGCTAGGGATCGACCCTCATATTTTCGAACATGAGATCAGTAATTATCCAGATGATAAACTTGTTCGACAATGTCTTAGAGTTGTTAATCCTAGGAAGGCCCTCGCTATTAATGCAAAGGTGGAGAAGTTACTTAATGTTGTCTTCATCTACCCAGTTCCCTTAACCAAATGGGTATCCAACCCTATTCATGTGAATAAAAAGCAAGGAACCATCCATGTGTGTATGGAATTTTGCAACCTAAAAAGGCTTGTCCTAAAGATAACTTCCCCACGTCGTTCATTGATCAGATTCTTGACGAGTGTGCAGGGAGTGAAATATTTTCCTTTATGGACGTATTTTCAGGATATAACCAAATCCAGATCAAACTGGAGGACCAAAACAAGATGGTATTTATATGTCCTTGGGGTACTTTTGCATACCGGAAAATACCTTTCAGCCTAAAAAACATTGGAGCAACCTTCCAACATGCCATGACTTTCTCTTTTCATGATCTCAAGCACATAGTCGAATCTTACATTGATGATCTTTTTGCTCACTCTCGCAAGAGAGTGGATCATGTTACACACCTTCGATTGGTTTTTGAAATATTTCGTTACTATAGAATCCGGTTAAACCCTCAAAATGCATCTTTTGCGTCAAGTATGGCTGTCTCTTAGGATTCCTAGTTTCTGAGACCGAGATCATGGTAGATCCTCTTAAGGTTGAGGAAATACTTCAATTTCCTCCCTCACGCATGATTAGACAACTTCAAGGTTTACAGGGGATCACTAACTTTCTGCATCGGTTTATAGTGAATTATGCCAATATCACTAAGGGTTTCATGCATCTATTTAAGAAAGACACTCCTTTTATCCGGGAAGAGCGAGCCCAAGAGTCTTTCGACGCTTTAAAGAAATCCTTAGTATCGGCCCCTCTGCTAAAATCTCCTGATTACAGTAGAGATTACTTGTTGTATATTTCCACGTCTGACGAGACCATTGGTATGGTTCTAGTTCAGGAGGATGATGAGCTCCATGAGAACGTCATCTACTATCTTAGTCAAAATTTAGTTGGTCCTGAGCGTAATTACTCTCACATTGAAAATATAGCTTTGGTTGTCGTTCACGCAGTCCAACATTTGTGGCACTATATATTTATTTGGAAAACTATTGTGGTTGCCGATAGCAATCTGTTTCAATACGTCCTCACTAGGTGTATCATAGGCGGGAAATATAATAAATGGATTGTCATCTTACAAGAATTTGATCTTGACTTTGCTTCGGCCAAGTTCAAAAAATCACTAGTTTTTGCAGAGTTAATATCCGATTTTCCACAATTAGATGAGGATGTTATCCATGTCGATTAATTTGCAGACGAACACATTTTTCTTTTCTCATCGTCCGACCCCTAGTATGGAGACATTATTTTATATCTTCAAACCTTGAAGTTCACTTAGCATCTCTCGTGGGATGATTGACGACATGTTAGATACCAAGCCAAAAGGTATACCATCATTGGCGACACTCTATATCACCAAGGAATAGATAGTATCTTACATCACTGCTTAACTCACAAGGAAGCCAAGTCAGTCCTAAATGATTGCCACAAAGGGGTTTGTGGTGGTCATCTATCTGGGCTTGCGACAACCCAAAAAATCCTGCGAGCCAGTTACTTCTGGCCCACCATATTTAAAGATTGCATTAAAGTAGTTAAGAAGTGTCACCCTTGTCAGGTGTTCACTTGAAAAATGCACTCGCACCCAACCCCCCTTCACCCAGTCATTACCGTCGGTCCCTTCACCAAGTGGGGGGTATATTTCATCGATTGCAACCCAACTTCAGCTGGGGGGCATCGACACATTATTGTGGTTGTCGACTACTTTACCAAGTGGGTCGAATCCATTCATACCGTAAAATACAATGGAAAGACTACAACATTCTTCATGTTCAACCAAATTATAGCTCAGTTCGGTATCCCGAGTGAGATTGTCATTGATCATGGCAATCACTTTTATAATGAAATGATGGTAGAACTAGCATCCAAGCTGGGGTTTAGACATGGTCACTCATCTCCTTATTACCCCCAGGAAAATGGGCAAGTAGAGGCTCTTAACAAGTCTCTCAAGACCATTTTGCAAAAAAATGTCAGCCGGAGTAATTCCGATTGGAACATCATGCTATATCCCGCGCTTTAGGCATACCAAACCTCGGTCAAGACTACCATCGGTTTTTCCCCTTTTCATTTAGTACACGATGTGGAGTCGATACTTCCTGTTGAATGTGAAATCCCTTCTCTCAAGTTGGCAGTCGAGCTCCTACCTGACACTTCAGATATAGAGCGATGCCTCGTGCACCTAGAGAGTCTTGACGAGCAACATCGAGATGGATTTATGACTATCGAGGCAAACAAAAAATGTGTCAAGGTTCAGTATGACAAGTCTGTCTATCCCCAGTTGTATGTTGAGGGTGACTTGGTCCTCTTGTATGACCAAGCCAAAGAACCGCTAGGTGCAGGCAAGTTTAAACCCATGTGGAACGGTCCTTATATCGTGCGATGTGTTCTAGAAAAAGGAGCCTATGAGTTGGAATATTATGAAGGGAATAAACTAGATGAGCCTAGAAATGGGCTCTACTTGAAAAGGTATTACACTTGATCCCTAGGCTTAGGAGAAACCCTTTGTATATTAATGTAAATTTGGTGTATATACATCTTGTTCCCCTTTCTCTTTTTGTCTTTGGCTTGCTTATCAAGTTTTCCCTTTTGGTTGGTAGATGTCAACGAAGTCTTTGGTCTATCTAGGATTCATAGATGGAGCCAATCGTCATACAAAGAAATTGGCTTCCGTTGCTTGGGTGATTTACTCACTCGAGGGTCTGTTGGTGTCTTCAAGTGGCCTATGCCTAGGGCCATCCATGAATAATGTGGCCAAATATAACGCCGTCATATAACTTTTGTGCGATGCCATCTCACATGGTATTCACTCTCTAGAGGTTCACCTGGATTCTGAGTTACTAGTATGTTAGTTGAATGACCATTACCATGTGCATGATCCTACGTTACTTCGTCGATTCCTACGGGTATGTCTTTTAGAACGACAATTTGATTTTATTACATATTTTCACATCTGTAGAAGTTCTAATCATGTATCCGATGCCTACGCTAATTATGTTTTATATTGGCATTTGTCACATTAATAAAGTAAAGAAAACCATTAAATCAATGTACAGATTGTAAGATATGAGTAAAGCCGAAGATCCCTCTTTATATATTTCAAAAATATATGGTGTTTATATTACAAAATTGGGGCTAAAACCCTCAAAATACATATACAACCGATATACATATCCCATGACATCTATGCCTATGGCTCTAGATGCATATCATGATAGCAAACCAAGGTGTTTGTGAGACATCAAAAGAGTCGTACTCTTGCTCTAGGTACACCAACAACCTGTCACTGCATGGATTCAGGTAGATCCTCTACCCGAACCATAGGAATTCTCTGTGTCAGGCGAGATAGGTTTCCCTACACATTCTGTAGGACTCTCTCCGCTTCTCCTCTCACTACCTCATCTCCATGGTGCCTCTATGTATGTCATAATAATCCCTCTGGCCATTGCAGACCCACATATGCAATCATAAGTATCTAGTTAATATTCAAACACCATCCAAAAATATTTTTGTTTCCTTAAATACAAAAATACAAAAAAAGGAATATGTAAAAACTTTTTACCTATGGCGCCATAAGAGGCCTCTAGTGGAAGCGACATATCTGGGTCTCCTTTGAAATCAATCCTCGCATAGGGATAATCATCCAGAGAAATGATGTGTCTCAACCACCAGAAGAAAAAAATAATCGTTGTAGGGTGTCGACACCCTATCTCCCCCCTTCCGTTTCATGACTTCGATCCACCGCGCCATAGCTGGATCACATGGTCCCCTAGGAAGGATATCCACTCTAGGTCCCAAACCTGAGACCTACTTGAAAAAGAAGCTGCAAAGGATAGAGGCAAACCTAAATTTTTGCTTACCCCCCTACGTGCACTCTGTCAACAGACCTTTCATATTGGTCAGCAGTGAGGTACACCAATTGTAGACAGTAGGCCTCACACACTCCAGTGTGTAAAACATAAGTGGTCTCGATGCCTGATGTAGTGAGGCTGATCCTATGATCCTGGTAAGCATGAGCACAATAATCTTCAATTTGAGGTTACCTGTAGCCTGGATGGGGATTTGACTTCCCACCATGGGAGTCCCTGCAACGTAGTGGGCCTCGATATACTCATCAACCTTCATCCCACTCCTTGCCTCGTGTGACTTGAGGTCCACAACCTCTCCTCAGTGTGAAAGTCCAGTCAAGAAGTAGATGTCCTCTACTTTGATCCTTAATGGTTGTCCATCAAGGATAAATCTCTCGCTATCAGGATCCCAATAGCCCACCATCATCTCCAACAACCTCACTTGGACCCTCATTCCTTTGAGATCCCAAAAATTGTACAAACCACATATTTTTAGAGCCACTTGATCCACTAGATCTCGATCCACTACTACATCCACCTCCTCATGCTCCCGCTCTCTCCATTCCAACACCATCCTACAAAAAACAAATCATTTTTGAGTTATAAACCCTTCTTTTTTTCCATTTGCATACGCATACATGGTTTATCCACAAACAGTCATGGGTAGGTCCTGATATACACCCACTATGGTTCACACAGGGGCATATATCTAGTCGTATACGCGACCTATTCAGAGAAACCCGTGTATACCGAAAACTCCAAATTGTGCCCTCAAAAACTAACAAAATAGAACCTAATTAAAAAATGTAAACCATTGAATTTGAAGAGGGTAGGATCAAGAGTTACCTGATCCAGACGATTCGTGATTCCATTTCCTATCACTCCCACAATCGCCATTTGAATCCTGGAGGGTTTTTAGTCCAAATTGCACTATTTGGGTAAAAATGAAAATGATACAGTAATTTTTTATTTTATTACTATTTATAAGCTATTTTTACCCACTTGATATAGTTTTACGCTATTGTTTCACCTAACGGACTAATTCAAGAATGGTTTTAAGCTGGTCTTTGCAGTTTTGACTCAATTTTCTTGCAGATTTCAACATCATAGTTGGTCGTTCATCTCCTCGGAAAAGTATATTCATAACCTAGCATATAGGATAGGTATCTACTCCATCATGCATTTTTTCATTATCCTTCGACTACCACTTTTTACGCCTTAGGTACGAACCCATTTATTGCGACACATAACCCCCCATCTACTATTAATAGTGTCGTTAATAAATGGTAGAGACTTACCAAACATGGGTACCCTAGTTAGAACCTCTTTGTCATTCAGTTCCCATGCCAAGTTTTTCCTTAGGACCGGGAGTCCATTATAATTCAATACATGACTATATGACGAGACTCATTTCTCCTTCATGCACATGTGGCCTTATTACCCACAGACTCCCAAAAATGAGTCTCAATTAAGCTCTTTTCCTACTCATCCAAAAACTGAAAAGATTGTTGAGTGATTTGTCCCTTTCATGCTCGTTAAAGTTGGATTTGAAAGGTCATGAGTCTTAGTTAATCTCTTTTCCGACTCGCTACCAAAAATTGAAAAGATTACCGAGTGAACTTGTCTTTTTCACACTTGTAAATTGGATTTGAAAAGACATCTATTTGGAACAAGTTTACCCCTTTTTCACACCAAGTAGACTAAAATATATAAAAAGGGACATTTTTTGGCATTAAGTTGTGATTTCATCTCATGCCCTCGCTTGCAATATTGAGCCTTTAACCGGTTCTCGCTTTGTGTTATAAACCATTGCCTAAGCATTTTGCATCCTCAACCAAGCATAGCCTTGTTTATATCCTTCGCAATTTGACACCCTATACCCTAGAGGGAACGTCACCCCGAGTGTCCATCTCCCACATTCATTTCCTTGCATTAAGCATAGGTACGTTCCACTACTGGAACTAGTTTTTCTTACTTGCGACACTCGTTCCCTCCTCTGTATCATAGCATTCATTTGTTATGAAAAAACAAAAAAAGACGAGCGAGAAGGGAGTACTATATTGTAATTGGCAGCAGTCGTGTCTCCTTTGAACATAGCACAAAGTTATCGAGTCCTTGTTTCATCATAATTTTGGGTTTATCATGGCCTTAGGAAGATAATATTGCTACAGATCTTTCTCTACCAACTGGTTACTCTTCCAGTCCCTATAGAGAACATTATTGATGCCTCTTGCATCTAATTGCCACATCATTAAGTCTATGCTACCGGAGTCCATCGTATGTCTCATGCTCTTATTCAAAGGAAGTCTATCAACCTGTGTTGGCCTCTCCTCAAAAATATTGACTTTGCATGTTGGCCATGTTATCACCCCATAAATTATGGGAATCATTCTTCTGACTAATATATATCTATCTTAGGCACTACGTGTTTGCTCACGATGCTCGGCGAAGGCGGCTGAAACACCTGACACTGACCAAGCCTAAGATGGAGGCTTGCGCGCGACCTTTAAAGCGAGTTTGGTGCATTTTTGACGAAAATTTGTGGATTGGTTTGAAAGGCATAAAATGGTTATTCTTGTGGGTAAATGTAAAATTGGGTTTATTAGCTATTTTTGGTAAATTTACCAAAAACTGGCCTTTGCCTTTATGCATAGTTTTATTAAAAAATTATCAGAATGTCTAGCAAAAGGTTATGTTGGTCGAGGGCCAATCTCCACGCATTCAACACCAAGGGAAAATACACAACCAAAGACAGTGCCAACATTAACTCCAAAGCCCGAGCCTCGGGCTCACTTCATCGATACAGTATGTAACTGTCGGCTTATGTAAATGCCAAATGATAAGTCTATCGCGTGCATGTGGGATTAGTCCCTCAAAGTTTTAAAAATAAAAACACGCAGTCGCCCTATGCGCCCAGGGGTCAACCATTGCTTATGTGCCAAGTGCGGGCTAACTGATGATAGTCGACGTGCGCTAGTCCAGTTTCTAACACGTTATATGCTGGTGGAGTCCCTCCCCGAGTTGGAAAGGTTTTGGAGCCATTGACTCGAGCAGGTCGTGTAACATTGCCGGATGCAAGTGAGCAAGAAAAAAATAGAAGGAATTACTATAATCAGTTCCCCATCGTGAATGACTGTTTGCATAGGTATCAGTCCAGGGCGAATTGGATGTTTTTCTTCAGTGTAGATGAGCATTTGTATATTCCTCGGCGTAAAACACTGCAATATGTGTTGAAAGAGCTCTCTGGATATACCCGATTCACCTTTGGGCAATATTCCATGTCCTGCAGGCTCGGCTTGCAGAATAAACTGCACAACATCTCGGCTCACGGTACTTATTCCAGGAAATGGGGATTTGAAAAGTTGTTATTTAGGGACGTGAGGAGAGGCATAAGGAGAGATCGCAAATATGCAGTGCAGGCTGAGATGTGTATGCGGCTGGCGTCCACAGGTCTGAGAATTTGAGGGGGAAAACACAACACAAGGCAGAGGGTTCGATCTAATTTCACCATTATCATGAAACCATCACCAGTAGAAGAGAGTCGTGCATGGAATTCATGAAACCATTGATGAGAAACATGAATTTGTTTTGATGCAGTGTTAGATGACCTAATATCTAATGATGAAGTGTACAGAGTGACTGTTAAGCCCATTGTTCCAACAATATTTCAACGGGCTAAAGAGACACGCTTTGCATATGGGCAAACAGGGAGCAGAAAGACTTTTACCATGCAGCCCATGCCACTGAAGACCTCCCAGGATATGCTGAGATTAATGGATCAAGTTGACAAAGACCAAGGATATCAATTATGCTTCAGTTTCTTTGAAATTTATGATGGCAAGCTTTATGATCTACTTAGTGAAAGGAGGAAGCTTTGCATAAGAGAAGATGGCAAACAACAAGTCTGTATTGTGGGCCTGCAAGAGTTCAGAATATTTAATGTAGCACTAGCACAGCAGGAGCCAATGAGGAGTCATCATGCCCTCAGGCAATTCTTCAACTTTTCATCAAAGATCAGTTGATGGCAGTAAATCAAATCCTGCTCGTTTGGTTGGGAAACTCTCATTCATAGATCTCGCTGGAAGTGAAGCGTGGTGCTTATACAACGGACAATGATTGCTAAACGGTGTCTGGCACGTCTATGAAAGGAATTCAGTCTGGACAAGATCATTTTCAAACCAAAGAGTGCATGCCACATTGATAATAAGCAGCTGGAAATTGGCGAAGGACCGTCCATGGAACAGTTACACCCCACGTCCCATTCCCCTACGTAATACCTGCGTCACTTGCCGTTAATCCTACCCCACCTACCTCCACTACCCATTTCCCATGTCACCATCCACTACTCCTTTCATACTCCCGCCCACCTTATCCCCCCATGCACTTTCTACATATTAAAGCCTTTCAAACCCACGGCANAACGAGGGGGGGGGGGTCCGGAATTTTTTCCTGGCAAAAGACCATTTCCCCTCATTTTCACCACTTTTGCCAGTTTTACCATGCCTTCTTTCGGGGGAGATCCTGAGCAAATGGGGACGAATTTTAAAAATCCGAGAGAGGTTTTTGGTCAGAACGGGCTGAGGAACAAAACTGTTTTTCAGTTTTTACAACGGAGCTACGAGGTAGGAGAGACAAAGACATCTTCGAGGCCTATTTTTCCATATTTTCCATTTTCCATTTTAGTCCTGATCTTTCAGGAGCTGTCACGGCCAACTGGGGACGAATTTTGCGAAACCGAAAGAGTTTTTTGTCCAGCACATACCCATAAACAATAACCTCTTTCAATTTTCTCCCAGGTGTCATCATTTAAGAGAGAATCACGTCTGATCGGACCCCTGTTTCGCAGAAAAACGGTCCATGTTTTATGGCAGAAAGCTCCGAATTTGATGGGAGTGGTGGTTATTTTCGGCCGAGATGGTTGAACCGACTCTCGAAACTTGATGAAGAGATGTATATTATATATAGAGATAATTTTAATGTAAAAGGGTTGGATCTTCACGCCCCTGGGGCTATCAAGCTGTAATTTTTTTTAATAGATCTACCATTAATGAAAGGAAGGCACTTTACAGGATTCCTGCGCATGTTTACTGGTGATGTGATTTCTCAGTAAATGTTTTCTTTCTCTGTAATCATCTTATTTTTCTGAAGCTAATCTTTACGAATAGCGTTATGTCTCAGGATTTATCCCCGATACCCTGTTTCCGATTCTAAAGATTTCAATGTTCATCTTCTAAATATCTTCAATTAAGAGATTCTTAAGTGCTTGTTAGTTGGAGTTATTTTCCTTATCTTTTCTTCTGATCATCACTTCAATTATAAAAGATCCAGTGAGTGTGTTATCTCACCCTATGAAGGATTTCTTTGGCATTTCTGGTTGTATCTCAGATTTGATTAAATACAAACCCCATAGCCCAATGGAGGAGTTGACTGTCTCAACCAATTTATAAACCCATTTTACAACGAAACACACCTGTTCTTTTTACCTAGCCTAATATCTGGAGTTAAAACAAAGCTATATCAGACAAAGAGATCCCTCTCTGAGTCTTGGAGGGCTAGATCCAAGACTTGAAGCAGTTTTGATGTTGCCTCTGTAACTGCCTCTCAGCGTTGGGCAAATTACAGAGTGCTAACATAATGGCGACTCCACTGGGGAACTTTTCCCAGTAGTACATTTCAAGCTCTAGCTCTGATCACTGATGGTGGACAGTGACCAAACACAAGAAGGGTGAGATCATTCACCTGGCGACTCCAATCAGCTCCAGACAATGCCAGCTTGAAGACTCTATTGGAGGAAGAACCTGAAGCATGACCAAGCAGCCTAGAAAGACCAGGTATTCAAGCTCAAATTGCATTCAAGACATCTTTGGTTTTATCTG
>JASDQU010241167.1:169526-195911 GCA_032191745.1 Picea mariana | reverse complement strand
TATATATATATATATATATATATATATGAAACATTGGAAGTGGTGGAAGTGGCATAAGAAAGCTTCTCCAAGATTTATTGGAAGTAGTTTGTGAATGCCTTATTATCCTACTTTATCTGGGATATTGATTTTTTGGGCTTACTTACCAAATTGTGTTAAATAGAAAAATGGAATAACATATTGATGTTTTTGAATGTTTGGTTGTTAGAACAAAAAAATTAACTAATGATTTTTTTAAGACATGCTTTATCAATGGTCTTAAGGAAGAAATCAAAGCCCAAATGGTGATGAAAAAACCTACTACTTGGTCCGAGGCCACTCAACTCCCTTATTGTACATAATTTGTATCCTATGTCCACTCCAAATGCCCCAAATTTTCTCCATGTATATGCCGAAATTTGGTGGCTCCTCAACATCCTAATCCACCCCTCAAGGTCCACAAGTGACATGGGCCGAAATGGAAAAACTCCAACTCGAGGGCCTATGCTATAATTGTGATGTAAAATATTGTTTTCAGTGTGAATGTAATGAACATAATTTTTTTATGGCCATTTCTAAGGAAATTTTTTATGATGAAGTTGATGGCATAACTCAGGAGGAAGTCACTCCCCACACTGAGATGTTTCCTCTTCCTAACCAACTGGGTGAAGAAACCCAAATATTTCCTCTCCTCATACATTAAAATTGGTCAGTTATATCAAGCATCAGAAGGTSWCTGTCTTAATTGAAAATGACAACACCCACAATTTCATTCATCACCACATCTCCCAAGAAACACATTGTTATATCCATGTTGTTAACACCACTCTAGTTATGATTACTAATAGGGGATCTATGAAATGTGGTGGTTGGTGTGAAAAAGTGGAACTTCAATTGGATGAATATTCCTTGAAAAATCACATGTTTCCCACTGAAATAGGTGGCTATGATATTGTTTTGGGTGTTTAATGGTGGAGAACATTAGTCTTCATCACCATGGATTTCTTGGAATTATACATGAGTTTCAAGAAGGATGGGCATGCTTACATGCTCAAAGGTCTCAAATCAATCTCTATATAAATAGTCATCTCCTATTGTATGGAAAGGATCCTAAAAATGGGTCATTCTAACATTATTTCACATTTCCATGCTATTCAAACCTTTGAGGATAGTTCACAACTAGTTCATCTAGATTTGTAGTTAGTTTTGGACAAACAACAATGGGTATTTAAACTTCCCCAAGGACTAACCTCCTGACATTGAGATAATGATCATTGTATCCCATTGCTTCTAGTTAGCCTACCACTAGATGTGTGCTTATATCATTATCCTTTCCCCCAAAAGAATGAAATAGAAAATATTGTCTAGGAGCTATTTGTTGTAGGTATCGTTCATCCTAGTGCCAACCCTACTCTTCTCTAGTCATCACGGTTATTTAAAAATAAGGCACTTAGTGCATGTGTCTTTATTTCTTATCTCTTAGCAAATCAAGCATCAAAGATAAATATCCTATATCTCTTGGTGCATGTGTCTTGATTACAAATTAAAAAAGTCTTTATATGGTCTCAAATAGTCTCCTAGAATGTGATACCAAAAGTTTACTTTCTTTTTGTTGGGATTGGGATTTCTAAGATCCAAATGAGATCATTGTGTGTAATACAAACAAGATGGTGGTAAATTCCTTCTTATCGCTCTATATGCATATGATAAGTTATTCTTTGGTAATAGCAAGGATGTGATTCATGATTTGAAGTTTCAACTTTAAGCACAATTTGATATGAAGGACTTGGGGATTGAAAAATATATCTTAGGAATGGAGAGTGGGATAAATAGAGAAATTAGAAATATTTGGTTAAGTGCAAAGTAAGTATGTAAACTCTATGCTACAAAAATTTTTCATGGAAAATTGCAAACCATTGAGTGTTCCAATTTCTGTGGAAACTAAGATTTTAGTTGAGCAGTGTCTTACAATGCCCACAAAAATGGAGGATATTGCTTATGTTCCTTATGCTAGTGTAGTTGGTAGTTTGATGTATTATATGGTATGTACAAGACCAAAAATTGCCCAAGCAGTGGGAGTATTGATTCAATTCATGGCTAATCCTAGACATGAACATTGGGCTACAATGAAGAGGGCCTTTAGGTATTTGCGAGGTACTTCTGAATATTCCATTTTTTTATTATCATAGTGAGTTTTAGGGAACTCGCACTTAGTAGACATACATGATTTTGTGGATTCTGATTAGGTAGGGGATGCATATAGAAGGAGATCTATGATTGGACACATGTTTCAATTGTTTAGTGTAGTAGTAAGTTGGATGAGAAAGAAACAAGATGCGGTCTCTTTTTCCCCTCCATAGGCAGAGCATATGGTATATACTGATGCCTATGAAACTATGTTCAAAACTAGGGATAATTTAGAGATATATTACAGTTCAATGTGATAGTAACAATGTCATTTTTCTAGCTAAGAACCCAACCTTTCATGCAAAGAAAAAGTATATAAATATCTAGTTCCATTTCATTAGGGACATGATAGAGGATAGGAAGGTGATACTAGATAAAGTTGACACTTGGTAGAATGTTGCAAATTCATTGATGAAAATCATGAGTACATGTAAATTCAAGTGTTGTTGTAAGTATATGGGCCTTATGGCCCCTAACAGTTAGCTTACAATTTGATGCATTCTCCCTTATAATCATGTAAGGTATATGAAAAGTGGGAGAATATTGGGGTAGGTGTGTCATATACCTTGCAATCCTCTAGTGGAGAAGGTAATAAATGCAGAGCAACAACATGGAATAAATGCATAGAAATAACAAGGAATAAATTTAGAGCAATAGCAATGCATAAATGATGACTAGTTGCAAGGAATACATGCATATCACTAGTAGGCAATCAATTTTAAGAAAAAAATTGGCCAATCACTTGCTAGTGGTTGCCAACATGTAGAATTAGAAAACTATAAATTGCTTATGGTTTTGTTATGACTATTTATTCAATGCTAGGGTAACTTGGAGGAAAATAGAGTGTAAGTTTTAACTCATTGTTTGTTGTGGCCACAACAAACCCCTTTACTTTTTCTCTCACAAGCGAAAGGAAATTCCCCCCCCTACTAAAATTTGAACATTAATGCCTAATACTCTACTACTATGAGCCTACTGTTTATTCTTCATCTAATTTGAGGGAGTTGGGGGTTTGATATTTATTGATGATTGTTTTTATGGAGGTTTCTTAATCCTTGTGATATCATGCTTCTTGTTTTCTGATGCTTCGCTGACATTTGTATGATAAAATTGACAAGTTATCTTTGGTACCTTGTGCATATTTCGAAGTATTTGATGATCCTATATGGCTGCAGAGATTGATGTTCTATTGTATGCCTTGAATGAGTTTGCTCTTGGGAATTTTTTAATGGATTTCTTAAATGAAGAACATGTTTACATTTTTCATCGTCTTGCTTGCATGTTGTGCCTAATGCCTTGATATTTATGCTCTTATATATTGATCATATTCTTTGGTTTCACTCTTAACTTGAATCACAAGATCAATAATCATTCTTTTGAGTTTGAGACTTGGCATATGTAGTTTTTAGGAAACCTATCTACAACCACCCATGATTATATTTGAACAAGCCCAATACTAATTTATAAGTTTCATTGAAGGTAGGGAATATAATGTTTATAGTGTATTGAAAAGTATATTTTTAATCACATAACTGATCTCATAATTTATGTGGTTGTAGAAGCAGGTTCACAAAGCCACTTCACTTACATGACTGCTCTAGTATTGAGATGCATGTGGGGGAATACCTTGATCTTATTCCTCTTTTCGAGACCTCTCTCTATCCAAACATTGTCTATAATTTGAAGCCAACATTTAGCACTATGGACTAAGCCTTGCCTTGCCCAAGCCTCATCCAGATTTGTCTTTGTATCACCATTGCGGTGATGAGGTCAGAACCTTGATCTCTGTCAAGAACTTTGATTTCCATACAACCTAGCTATTTGTCTTGACCACTGGTTACTTGGAACATACCTGATATACCTTTCTCCTAATTTTGGCCCCTAGGTGCAGAACCCTAACTGATGGAACCATGGCGATCATGTAATCCTAACTCGTGTGTGACTTGGTCTAATTTCCTAATTTATATTTATATTTTTATCTATGTATATATATTCATTTCTTTTGTTTCTTCGTTTGAATTTTAATTTTAATTTTGTTTTCCCTTTTACCTCCTAAGTCCTAGGTTGTACATATCCATTTTTTCTCATTTAATTTAGTTTTAAATTTAACCTTTCATTTTTCTCTTACTCAATTAAAATTCAATGTAATATCTCATGAGACCTCTCCCCATGTTTCTTCCCATTGGTACTCACATTTACTGGGTACTCACATTTACTTCATAGTAAATTCCATGGAGAATTTACTATTAAGACAAATCTTCCTCCTATCCTCATGCAATTCACCTCTTCCTTTCTCGAAGACCCTTTGCAAATTAGCCCTATTGATTCAATATTTATTCACTTTAGAAAATCTTATTAGAATACCTTGTAGGGATCTAGCATTAGCATCATTTCAATGTTTTAAAATATGGAATGGTGCCATCAAAGTCATACATTGGATTAATCGATTGGACTCTGAAATTCCATCGGAATCAATTCATTGGAGCAAACCCAATCCTCTACTTACCATGTCAACCGTTAGACTTCGATGGTCATCAGAGCCTAGTCCATCGAAGCTCACACAACACTCCTAACTTACCATATTGACCCATCGAAGTCCGAGAGCCATTAGAATGGAAGTTGTATTATTACCATCTCGTCCCATCAGAGTCTGAAATTTGGAATCCACTCATGTCGGAGTTATTTACCATGTAAAACCCATCTAAAGCCATTGGATTCCGAATTGTCATAATTTTTTAAGTAATTGGAATTTCAAAATTATTATGTTCGAGGTTTTTAATTATCACATAGCATGGAACATTGGAGTAATATAATTTAATATTATTTTTCCCATTGAAATATATCCATCGGAGCTCACTCCTCACTCCAGTTTTTACTTCTGACATCTCAATTTTCTTTAGTTTTGTAATTTTGACTTTGGGCTATTTTTTCATTTGGAAGGGGCTATTAAATATTTTTATTTATTTTATTAATTTTTACTCGAGTGGTGGGAAATTTTATTATTATTATTATTATTTATTTTCTTTAATGACTTAATTGTAATAATTTTTATCTTTATTAATTTGATTTTTAACACAATTTGATTGTAAAAAGTTTAATTATTTTTTTATTTTGTTTCCTTTTATTTTAATTTTCCTAATTTCTAGGAGGATTATTGAGAAAAATCAGAATACGAACATGAGGTCATATGCCTTCTCTAGGTTGTATACAAATTATATAAGCAGGATGAAACTATTTAAAACATTCACTTTTGTATTTTCTTATGCATGTGGGATTATTATTTTCAGGTTAAAGATCAATGACTCAAATTCACCCACAGGTAGATCAAGGGTTGTTGAGTACTGATTTTCAAACGATCATATCTTGAGAAACATGTATCGGAATCAGGCCCATGATACCTTGTTTGAAAGGTATCGAGAAAAATAATGCATTAGAATAGGTATTTAGGTGATAATAGTAATGGAAAACCTCTTAAATAGAAGAAAACAACAAACCACAAATTCACATGGAAAATTGACTATGCAAACTTTGGGCAGCCGTAACTCATGATCCATGATGCCAAATCAAGAAAGAGAGGACTAGTTGGAAAGATAATAAGGACACAAATAGATTACAATAATAAAATTAACTAGACAAAAAACATAAATGCCCATAAAATTTAGGAGAAAATTAGGCACATATTTAATTGGAGATGGACCGCAAATTGTTCTAAAATGTATATCTCAAGTTCCAGGTGGTCAAACAAAGTGTGATATAGCTCATTGGAAATATGGAATAATGAGTAAGATTTTAGTAAAGTACTTTTTACCGTATTTATCACTAAAATGCTCATAAAATTTGAAGAACAAAAGCTAACGTAATTGGGAGGAATTAAAGATATTTTCAATAATGGTGACTTGTGGAATTCATACAATGTGAATATGACAAATTTAAAAGTCTTCTTAACTTATGTCCTTAGTGGAATGTATTTGTTAATAGATATGTAAGAGAAATTCAAATTGTAAGATAACAAAAAGAAGGGAGACGAAATGAAAAGTTGTAACTGAAAGAAATGAACAATTACAGGAAATCAAGTGTCGCTCTTGTTTTATAAAAGAGAATTCATAGTATGAAGGAAAGTAAATTTTTCCCATGTAGATTTGGATGGTATTCTTATCTATGATTCAATAAAGAGCAGAAGGAATTTTTGGATCATAAATGTTTCGTGATTGTATATGGGACTCTTCTTCATGTGTGGATGTTTCATGAGTTTATCAAACAATTTGTTTATATGAACTATTTATGTACATGTTATTTAAGATGCTTATGCATTTACAATTTTTATTGAATACAATAATGGTGTTACAGGTGTAATTGTAACAATTTACATTTATATCTATTGCATTATCGTTTTCATATATTGTTGTTTGCCATGAACTATTTCTTCAATTAGTGATATCATCTTATATTTTATTCATCTATTAGTTTTTCTCTTGTAGGATATAATATAAATAGTTATATTTGTTAGTTCACATTTACTTTAATTAGATTATATTTAGAATTAATTAGAACATTTTGGGGGGTAGTTTGATATCTTTCCCCTTCTTATTCTTTTAATTTTGAGTGGAAACAAGTCCCACATAATCTTCATAAATGCTACACCAAATGAGTAGGTTTAATTTGGACCCACCATCGGGTGTTCTCCCTTACCTACTTGACAAGCTATTTGGACCCTGGACCCGTCAACATAAATGACACTAGAAGGAGGGATAGATGAAAAGTTGACCCTGTGGAGTCACTCGTATTAATTTTATTTTTATTTATTAATGGATCCATCCCATATCCTTTTATGGAGGTTTTTTTCTGGTACAGTACCTCCCAAACCTCCTAGAAATATTTTACATTTCTTATCTCAATTTAAATTTGATGGCGAGGGTGAAACCTTTGCATCTGAACATGCTTTGAAATTATGGAAATTTTGTTTTTTCTCAAAATATTACTGATGGAAGTGTCAGTTGTAGGCTATTCACTCTCACTCTTACAGGTCGGATCAAGAACTGGTGTGATACTTTTCCAGTCACCTCTATTCACACATGGGAACAATTTATGCGTGAATTTTTGCATGCTTTTGAAAACTATGATTATGATAAATTGTGTGAAGAAATTTTAGAGCTTAGAAAGAAAAAAGATGAATCTCTAGAAGAATTTTCTATTTGATTTATACATCTTCTTTATATATTTCACTTGGATGATATGCCCTTTGTCAATGATTCACTTCTAATTTTAATTTCTCTTACTAATGAAACATATCAGTTGGTGGATGAAGAATCTATATAGTCTTAATGTTAATTTACATGTCAATTTATATTTACATGGAAATGTTCAAATACTAATGATTTAGTTGAACTTTATATGTCTGGATATTTATTTACTATGGGGGATATTGATCAGAGAGAATTATGTTTCGGAAGAAACATATGTATCCTCCCACCACTCCACGCCCCCTTTCTTTCCCGATGATGAAAAAGAGGCCTCTTTTGTAATAAATTTAATTTCAGATTTTTCTGTAGCTTACCAAGAGGATGTTTTTTTCTACTGATAATGGGACACTTCGAGTCAAATCGATGGTTATGTCAAGTTCTCATTATTTTATCTCACCTTCATCATTGAAAAAAATGGAGGAGGATATGGAGAAAGACATTAATGTTGATCATTCTATTAGTGAAGAAAATATGGAAACTCCTAACATGATACCTTCGATATCAATGGATAATTTGTTATTATTTTCTTTTGATTTGAATTTTCCTACTGTTATAAATTCTCCTAGTGTTAGAAAAACAGGATCATAGAGAAATAAAATAAAACAAATGCCAAAATAAAACATATAATATACACAATAAAATAGAGACACATATATATGTGGTTCACCCAATGTGGGCTATGTCCACCAAAGAAATTTCAGGTCCTTCCTTTATTATTATCCAACAAATGAAGGGATATAACCTACAACATATCTGTTGTAACTTCCTATTCTTACTCTCACAATCTCTTCTCTCAGAATACAATATTCACTCGCTCACACAACCACAATACAATTCCCTCATCCAAGAAAAGATGGTTTCCTTCTAGGGGAAAAATCCCTAACATAACTTATACCGTCATATCTGTGACCTTATAATGAATGGTCCATATTGACTATGAAATTACAATATTTTACAAGATAATTTTTCCCAAAATTTTTCTTCAAGTGAACTTCCCCCGAATCCCCCGCCAGGGGGGGGATCCAAAATTTCTCTCCACTCCCCCTGGGCCCCCTTAGCGAGAAAAGTGGGGGAAAACACCCCCCACATCCCCCCATCAGGTAATGGGGTCCAAACACATCTGAAACAAGACCTCTGAATTAGGAAGATAATCAGGCTCCACAACCAACAATCTCCCACTTGGAGACTGATCATGACAACTCCACTACTGTTGTACTTGCTGGACTATGATCCACCTTGGACTTGGAAAATTTCTCATCTTCACCTTCATGCTTGAAGACCAAATTAAACTGATCATGAACTCAATTTATACCTGGTTACTACCTTTGTTAACATGATTGCAAGATTTTGGCTGGTGTTGACACTCAGAACTGAAATGGGCTGCAGCAAATCAATCCCGAGGCAACCTCGAACCACTTTGGATTAGAAGCTGCCCTCTTCCAACCTGAGAGGGATCTCTCAAAAAATGTCACGAAATAAATTGAAGTAAGCGTGAAATGCTGGGCAGATTTTATGGGTAAATGATGGTCTTGGATTTCTAGAGTTTGGGTGTCAAACCAGGAAAAGGTCCATTGGGCATGGAGTCAAATGAAAACCTAGAAAAAGAGACAATAGCAGAGATCAAATAGCTTGCGGAAAGTGAGGCAAAGTAAGTCTATCTTTCAGCGCTTTGATGAATCACGATGCGGTAGGGGAAAGAAAAGGGAAGGGCCGACGTAGCAAAGGATACATGCAGAGTTCTGAAAATGCAGATTGGTCTTACACAGCTGATAGCTGGTGCAGAGGAAAGACAATAAACATTTGCAGAAAACCCAAACCCTTTCGTTACAGTAGTGGTCGTACTAAAGTGTAACGAAGCCCATCAGTTAGAGGAAAACAAAACGAAATGCAGTCGTAATGGATTAAGGAAGACATAAAGAGATGGCAAAGACAACTTCAGCTGCGCGTAAGGAAACACATAAACGAAATCCAAATAGTTTAACACAGCCAAAAGAGAAGAAAACATGCTGAAAGAAAATCAACCGTGATGAATCTCATAGTCGCAAGTAAACATCTTTTTTATTACTCCAATAATGGTTTACACAATAACTCAACAATTACAATGAAAACTCCTTGACAGAAGTTTTTCTCTCAGTCCTGTGCTCATGCGCCTCCCCCTCTTTTCAATGTTCCATACATCAGTCTTTTAAACAGAAACAAATAAAACTCTTAGTATTCCAGGGATCTGAACCGGTTTGCCTTCTCTAAACTATGTGAGTGCCAGGTGTGTCTGCCATATGTTTCGCGGGCTGCTTGAATCGTCGCACACAACAAAGGTAAAAAGAGCTCCCTCCTTCCATCTAGTCGCTGCTCCAAGCAATGCCCCAACACAACTTCCAACAATTGACAAATAGTTTGAGGGATTGGCTATTTCAGATAATATTCTACGACCTTCTAGCATCCACTGCCCATATATCTTCAGTTCCAAACAAAGTACGGGAGATATAAAAACACACCATATAGCAGGATGTATAGATTTTGCTATGTGTGGCGACACCCCAAAAGCTACGAACATGCAAGCTATCCATGGTGCAAAAAGGAATTCACTCGGACAGGGTTACAATATTCAATCCTAACTGCTTCAAGGTAAAATATGGACTTCAATGTATATACCACAAAAATTATAATTAGTGTCACAAGTCCCAGACACCACAATACCAAGTTGATAATTTCGGGAACATGTAAAAACTCCATAGATGGTGTTGCAGCAAGTGTTTTCCAAAAATGGATTGACTGCCAACGCCAAGACAGATACCAAAGCATGCAGAAGAAATGGCCATAGTTTCTCAGTGGATATCACTAACTCCTCCGAGTCCTTCATAACATGGCGAGGGCCATGTTCATGTCCTTCGAGCGGTCGAAATCCAGAGGAAGTCCGTCTGAGATTGTGTCAAACTGAACTTTCGTAGAGGATTTTGACGCCCCGGGCACTGCATGTTGAGCCTGTAACATGCGCTCACGGCTGGCTTCGGTCGTCACAAACGTGACCATGATTTGTTTAGAGGCGAGCCGCTTGGAAAATAGCAGCATTGGATTGATATGGCCCTGCGCTGGATAAGACAACACGAGAACATGAGACTTTCTGTACTCTAGTTCCCCCAAGGACCCCATCTTACTACACTCCGGAAAGGAATAGTTGTAAATAATCTTTCTATACAAATATTTCGCACCCGCAGGCTCTCGGCCTTTTCAATCAGTTTTCCCTTTCTTCCCACTGTCAGGATGCACCTCTTTATATCGTAACCCTAAAGGCCTGGCTTCGATCGTGTATGTCCTTAAAAGCAATTCCTACAATTATCATAGTGAAGATCCAACAAATAATAATGAAGCAAAAGCGTGTATGTCTCATCCACCTAGACATGACAAACCGTTCTTTCTCACCGAATCCACTTTAAATCCGATCGGTGAGTGTTCTAGCTACCAACCCGTCTCCCATAGGAAAAGCCTCTCTCGCAAGCTGTTCGGTCTCTCACCGAAACCCTAATCGACGTGCCTCGAGGAACATGGAACGCAGCCGTTACTTTCATGATCACGTCGTCAGCGTAGGTGTCAGAAACACTTCTGCCATTTTCTGCCTGCCAGTCTGCGGCGTTCTCGTCCTCTTCATGGGTATTCTATTCCCTCTGCAGAGTTGCAGTTCAAAATTTCTAGCAAAAATATTCTATACAGTAGTATTAAAACTGACTTTCAACCAATGTAATTGACGGAAGCCACTGCTAATGGATATCGGAACGTGTTAGCATACTGGAACGATATGCTGCTCCCTGCCTTCAACATTTCACCATCATTGACCAAGTAATCGTTGTATTCTATGCGCTTGAATATTTTAGGGTTTATCATTCGCGCTGAGCTGAACTAACCGTAGCTGAGGTGGATACCTGATATAGGGCAGCCTGTCGCGCATGTATTCACAGTTTGTGTGGTGTATGCTGGCATACCGTTCGTCATTGGAGTCGTGGCGCCCCGATACACTGTGATGTCTTCCTTTGAGCACGTCTAGCCGATACGGTGCGAACGGATAGCGACGTCCAAGAACCTACGGCTTTTAATGCTTGAATTATTATTTCCATTTGTATCATTTGCTACTCTTGCCATTTGTAACGTCGGTTTGAATCCTCTGGATTTCAGCGGCGACAGTTCTGCACCTGAAATAAAAGTTGAGAATATGCAAACACCAAAGAACAACGAAACGACATCAGCATAGAAGCCACAGTAATTAATGACCATAGGAGGCATGGCTACGAAAATTGCTTAGGCCCTGTAGGATATTAAAGTCTTACTTCAAGAATTACAGTGCAACACAGTGCGAAATTCGTTCTGTCCTGAGACTTAACGAAAATTGAAACTTAACGAAAGATTAAGTCATGGAACTGCTCCCGTCCGCTCTCGAAAGCCAAATATTTGAACGAAAGTTCCGATCTACGCCGAAAACGAAAATTGCCTCAGAACTTACAAAGACCGATGTGCTCAAGCAAGCCGGTATTTTCTGTTTACATCAAAGTTCATCCACTTCGAACCAGAAAGTTAGTACTATTGTCAACATCGGCATCATAAATAAGGAAGAAAATTTGTATTCTTCGACTGCATCGCATTCTCTGTTCATCAAACCATGCTGAGACACATTCCTCACAAAATATATGTTTACAACGTAATAATATGGGGGCGTGCATTTTCTCCTGGCAGATTGCACACAAGTCTCCAGCTGCAAGGATCTCCTCCGTAGTAGCATATGACCCATACTGAACTTCTTTGTGGGACAATGCCTTCAATGCCGCAAAAATGATTGAACCTTCTCCACAATTGATGTCAGCTTAAAGGTAAGGTACAACCCTGTTGTGAGAGATGAAAACAGGCTACCATATTCTTTGTTCAAGAAGAAGCGATACCAAACAGGTGTAGGAAGCAACGCCCGATAGAGTAATAGAATGTATTCAACCATAGTCAACATCTGACCCTGCTTCCTATAGTTACGTCCTCGGATATTTTTATAATATATCAAAAGACCACATTTAAAAACCATCTGTAGCTTGCTGCACCATTGTATAATTAACCACAATGATGAACAGTGCATGCCAAAAGGGTGGTATTGTTTTTGGAGGAAGCATAACAAGTGGATACAATAGATCATCCTTTCTATACCACCAATAAACTCCAACCACATGGACCACGAAAACCAATATGATGCCAATGAGAACCGAAACCTTCCTTTCGCCCTTGGGCAGCGGAGTCGATTTTGAGATCTGTTACAACAGCTGGTATGTATCTTTTCCAATTTCAATTTTCCATCTTCCAAAACATATCGTATGAAATGATACCTGAGTTGTATATGATTAGTCTTAAAATGGATAGATAAGATATTTTCAATATGGATGACACTCTGGGTGTTAAAGTGCAACTTGCTATTCTCCTTCTTCTTTCCAAATTCCTCCATAAACCTCTGTAACCAAATCACCTCTTTACTAGCCTCTGTAGAAACAACATACTCTGCTTCTATTGTTGATAGTGAAACAACCTTTTGGAGTTTTGAAATACAACTTACTGTTGTTCCACCTATAGTAAAAAAATACCCCATGGTGCTTCTCCTGCTATCTTTATCACCTTCCATATTGGAACCAACATATCCTGTAGAACACTGTTTGAACCTCCAAAACATAATGCATGAGTAGTAGTACCTCTCAAATACATGAGAATCCACTTTACTACCTCCCAATGTTCTTTACCTGGATTGTTTATATACCTACTCACAACTCCCATTGCAATATGTGCAATATTTGGTCTTGTGCACACCATAGCATACATTAAGCTACCAACTACTGAAGAATAAGGGACCCTAGACATGTATTTTATCTTCTCCCGTGTCTTGGGACACATTTCCTTGGTTAACTTGAAATGGATGGCCTAAGGTGTGCTAACTATTTTTTCATTCTACATTCTAAACCTCTCCAACACCTTCTCTATGTACTCACCCTGAGACAATGTCAATTTGTGATTTTTCCTATCTTTTGTTATTCTCATACCAAGGATTTTCTTTGCATCAACCAAATCCTTCATCACAAATGAATTATCTAATTTATTTTTTAGTACATTTATATCCTACATGTTAGACCCTGCAACAAGCATGTCATCTACATACAATATCAAGATAATATAGCTTCCATTTTCCATCCTCTTAAAATAAACACAGTGATCAGAATGCCATCTACTATAACCTTGTTCTATCATAAACCTATCAAACTTCAAATACCACTTCCTTAGAGCTTACTTTAGGCCATACAAGCTCTTCTTAAACCTGCATACCAAATTCTCCTTTCCTTTGACCTCATACCCCTGTGGTTGCTGCATATAAATATCTTCCTCCAAATCCCCATGGAGAAAAGTTGTTTTTACATCTAACTATTCAAGATGCAAATATTTTACTACCAAAAGACTTAAAATAGTCCTAATTGAAGTCATTTTAACAACAAGATAAAATATTGCATCAAAATATATACCTTTCTTTTGTGCAAACCCCTTTACAACAGGTCTAACCTTGTATCGTTTTTTCCATCCATCGTATTCCTTCAAATTGTAAACCCATTTATTCTGCAATGATATTTTTCCTGCATGTAACTGAACCAAGTCCCAAGTCTAGTTATTTACCAAGGAATCCATTTCCTCTTTCATGCCTTGCTCCTACTTCTTTTTAGTGTCTACCTGCATTGCCTCTTCATAAATTTATGGTTCACCAGATTCAGTCAACAATAAATAATACAATGAAATAGAGTATTGTTCAGGGGGTCTACTTAACTTGATATATTTTCTAACGACACTTGCGGGAGTTTGAGGTGCCTGCTTCTCCTATTGTTGTACATTTTGATTTTCTGGTACCTTTGGAATTTCATTTTCTTTGATTTCATCAAGGACTATGCATTCCATGTTTTCCTTTTCATGTTTCTTTCCCTGCAACTGATATCCATACATGACCTTTTCATTGAATACCACATCTCTACTCCTAATGATTTTATGATTTTCATAATCTCATAAGTGATAACCAAAATTATTAACACCATATCCAATAAAGGTACACTTCTTGGATTTTTCCTCAAGATTTGTTCTATTTTCTTTATCAATATGGACAAATGCTTCACAATCGAAAGTCTTCAAAAATGAGTAGTTTACCTTCTTACTTGTCCATTCCTCCTATGGAATGCCACCATCCAAGGAGATTGAAGCTCCTCTATTTATTAAGTAAACAACAATATCTACAACATTTGCCTAAAAATGTAAGGGCAACCCAACATGCAATCTCATACTTCTTGTACGCTCTTGATTGTTCTGTTCATCCTTTCTAACACACCATTTTCTTGTGGTGTTCCTAGAACTGTCTTTTCTCTACAAATCCTATGGTATGAACAATAATTATCAAAATCCTTGCTACATTATTCACCTCCATTGTCTAATTTGAGAGACTTCAAACTTTTTCTTGTCTCATTCTCAACCAAAGCTTTCCATTTCTTAAAACTGTCAAAGACATCATATTTTTGTCGAATGCAATAAACCCAAGTTCTAGTTGCATCATCAATAAAAGTAATATAATAATGAGATCCACCAAGAGATGATACTTGAGCTAGTCCCCATACATCTGTATGCACAATATCTAACTATTTAATCTTCTTTTCCTTCCCAACTCTGAGAAATCCGACTCTCTTTTGTTTTCCATAAATATAATGCTCACACAAATCCAAATAAACTTGTTTAAGATCTGGCAACAAATTCCTTTTGTGAATTATCTGCATCCCATTCTCACTCATGTGTCCAAGCCTATGATGCCACAATGTTGTATTCACACCTATAGAAGCTAAAGAGATTGACGAGTCAACATTACTAGTACATAAATGCAATTTACCTACCTTATCTCCTTTTCCCATTACCAGTGATCCTTTGGTGACCTTCCATGCTTTATCTATAAATGTAGATATGTAGCCTTCACTTTTCAACTGTCCTGTTGAAATTAGATTTCTTTTCAGATCTGGTATATGTCTCACCTGTTTTATTAATCACTGGTTTCCATTCGTTTTCTTTATTTGTACCTTACCCATTCCAACAATTTGACATGGTTCATCGTCACCCAAATAAACCTGTCCAAAATCACCTTGAACATAATTTTGAAAATATTTCCTATGGGGTGTAGCATGAAATGAATTCCCTGAATCTACTAACCAAGACTCAATAATATTATCTAAATAAATAATCAAAGCATCTTGTAATACATCACCTACTACATTTGCTTCCCGATATTTCTTTTGGTGTCCATATTTTTGTTTCTTTAGAGCTTTGCAGTCTTTCTTCATATGACCTTTCTTCCCACATGTAACATCCCCAGCCACCAATAGGCCGAAAAATGCCACTAACACAACCTTAAATTAGCCTTTAAATCTCTTATACCAATTTTTAACGTCCCCAGCCACCAACCAGCTTGGGCAATGCCACTACTCAGACCCTTCACTTAGTTTTGATACCAAACTGTAGCATCCCCGACCAACACAGAGACTGGGTAATGCTACCACTATGGAAGATACACTTATATAATATATGCATTTTAATCGAATTAAAACACTTCATCACAATAATCAAAGAATTAGTGCTACCATACAAAATCAATGGAATTAATAGTAGTTCATATACGCAACAAAATACATGATAACATTCAAGCATCACAGACATGCATAACAGATAAATTAAGCACAGATTGATACTTATCTTTTCAATTGGAGTAACACCACCAACTACATGCAGACCTTCCACGAACCTCCCAGCCATAGACCATGCTGCTCATCACGCTCAGCAGTGGGTCACCCCCGAGCTAGGACTAAGATCCACCCAGGGCAAGGGATTCCTAGACTAGGCCGAGGTTACAGGAAACTGCACAGTGCAATCGAAAGGATTCTCTCCAGGAGCCTTCTTACACCCACTACTCATGGACTCTCATTCCCCACATGTTTGTTCCAACTGGGAGTATACACCTTCACTGTCACACAGTCCATCGACTTCTTCACCTCCCTCTCAGGGTCTCGGAAATAAGCTGGATCAGTAATTCTCAGATCTCCGTAGCTGGTGCTGGACTCTCTTTGGGAGAAAACCACTTCCCAACAAACTCTCTCACCTGGAGAGAGCTACTCAGAGGCCTGACAACCTACTTCTTCTACCACGGGCCTAACAACCTGCTTCTTCAACTAGTTTCAACTCAATCTTGCAAGGTGAGGATAAAAGCAATATCAATGGCAATTTGGTTAACTCATGGTGACAACAACAAGAAGAATTTGGGTATGGACATCCAAAAATGACAATAGTCCACACTAAGACACAACACAATTCAAACATTTATATGGTGCTCAGACTTCATAGGAGACACGAACCATGCCACGAGTTTGCCACTAGTTTAGGGTGCGTGAAAAGGAATCAAAACATAGAGTCAATTATGGAAGTCTCGAGTTCAGGTGGAGGATGGGAGAATGGCCAAACGAACAACCTTCCCATGAGGGTTTTCTTCCTTGTGCGCGGGTAAGCAAATGCAGACGTAGAGGCAAAATGGGTTCAGACGCCCCCGATCCTAGCGAACTCAGGTGGAGGATAACTGAATGACATAATGACCCCCAACACGGCTGAGTCATCAGTTTTAACTGCATGCGCCCAAGTCGACACTTTTCTTCCTGGAGCTACATGTGTTTCCTTTTTCACACGTTGCCTCTCCTAGGACTTAGGATAAAACCACTCAACAATTAGCATGCCCACTTTAACCTTCAGGAATTAATAATAAATATTATTCCTTTAGAGGCATGCCCCCTAGCTTAGCCCCTAGGCCCACACACTTAGCCTCCTCCCTTACCCAACCTTGTGGAAGCTTATTCCCCCATCACTCTTTCTTCGTGGTCGGTCTGCACATAATGATGTTTATATTTTATTAATGATCTACATAGTTACATATACAAAATCAGGCTCTTGGCCTTTAACACTTAGGCTCTCCGGTCTAATAAACACATAAGCCCACTAGCTTATCAACATTCGTCTCACCAGCCTACAAAACATGTTTACAATTTATAAATACAATTGGGGCTCGTCCTTGGGGATATTACAATCCCCTCCCCTTATTTTTTCATTGTCCTCAGTGCAACGCTTTACACAACATCAACAAGATTTCCAAAATCTTCAAAGAGATGCGGGTATTCTGCCCACATAGCATCCTCATGCTCCCATGTCACATCCTCGAGATAGTGCCAGGTACAATGGACCCTTACAAGCCCTATGGCTCGATTCTGGAGTTGTTTTCTCTTTCGGTCCAATATGCACACCGTATGCACTTGCAAGACGCCTTCTTGCTCTACCTGAATCACATTCCAATCAATAACATGACTAGCATCGTGTATATCTTTCTTAAGCAATGAAACATGGAACACATTATGTACAGTCATGGATGCAGGTAATGCAAACATATATGCAATGTATATATATGTATATACATGCAATTATAATAACATTATAACCTGTATACAAGATACACAACATACAATAAATAAAGAATTGTCCTTATCTTTTGATTGAGAAGACCTACATATCAACATGGTCTAGGCCAAGGTACCAAACCTCAGAAACACTCCAACCAACGGTCTCTCCTTCCCCACATGTCTATCCCACCCCAGGAGTGTACACCTTCACTGTCACACAGTCCATCGGCTTCTACACCTCCCTTTCCTTAGGCTTCAACAACATGATGACTTAGGAAGTCTCAAAGCACCGTGGCTCCCGGAGTTCCAACTGCCCTCAGATATTTCCAATCAACATCTTCCCGAGCTACTCTTTGTAGTCAACATTCCACTTTAATCAACATCATCTCATCTGCATCACCCACATGCAGTTATCATGAGGAAACATAAATTAATTCATTTAGGAACTCAAAATTAGTTCAAAAGGGAATTCAACATTTTGCCCAAAACAGGAAATTCCATTTCATAATTCTTCTTGGCTGTTGACAAATTAGGATTGAAACCTTCCCTGTGGTTTTCCATAAGCACGAAACTGCATACTATTTTCCTACAAGGCTTCATCTTACACACTGCCAACAATTGTCAGTATTTCCTGTACATCATAATTCAATTGCAATATGTACATAACCATATGCAATGATCTTAGAATTGTCTGCATCTAGCAATTCAATCATAATTACCCAACAATTTAATAAACTATAACGAATTGTCATTCTATACATATGCACGTTCACAGTAATACCCGTAAGTTCATTACTTCTTTTTCTGAACAAGAAAATTTCCTGTAGTCAATGCTCATGTGACTACTTGACTTGCAACTTTCTTGTTGGAATGTCTAACACCTCCCTGAAATATCCTCATCTTCATGAGTTAACAACATTTCAACTGTTGATAACAATTATTTCCATGCAATAATATATATGCATGTACTTACAAAACACATTCAATCATTGCATTTAGTATACAATTCTGTCATTTATTATGCATGAGTGCAATTCTCAATGCTCTTCATCTTAGTCATGTATCTCACCATCCATAAGTTGGAATTCTGGCCAATGTGTTGAAACATTCTCCACAAACTTCCTATTGTCTTCCCAATTAATTGGATGCCTTCCTTTTCTACCCGAACACTACACCAAGAATATATTTCTGTGGTGTTCATTAGTTTTAGCAAAAAGGTTGCAGTCCAAGTTTTATTTAAAGGTAAGAATATTTTAGTACTTGTGTGGCTCATAACCTTTCCATATCCAACCATGTCCTAGTCTCATACATGACTAGCTTACTGGCATTCATTCCTATAACAAGTTCTTATCTTTTAATTCTTTAGTTATTACCCCATAACCAAATTAACATGACATTCTACTATGTCAGTGTGTGCATTCAGAAGATTTGAATTAATACATGCCTCCAGCCTTTACCACATCTAGTGGTATGCATTCAATAATATAGTCATGTGATTTTATAAAAATAACTCTGGCTGAGGAAATTCTTATCTAAATTTCCTTTCAAAAATTATGCAAAAGGAGTAATAAAACTCATACCTGCATGACTGCCATTAATAAATTTTATACTAGCTGAATGTCTGATGGTAGTAGAAGTTTCCATGCTTCTTTTTTCAAACTTATAACCAACACTTCATCTCTCTGTTGCTTCCCTCCTTATGCAGCAACATCACCAACAACATTTGAAAACACGGAAGCATTATTTCTTCTGGTTGACCCAACAAGCCGTAACAGACTTGCTTCCACAAAAATTGCAACAACTTCTTTCTCCCTATAAAAATTTTCCTTGCTGATCCCAAAAGTCGACAATTCTTTCTGGATTCCTGAATCTTCTTGTGCTCTCACTTTGATCATTGTACATGACTATTTCTTCCCTGAGCACTTTCGACGTAGTGCCCCTACCGCAACAGGGTCTGTTGACCTCCCGGTCAAAGGATATTTCCAAATGTTGAGTCGGATTGACTCTTCGAGCCTTTGCTAGACCCCTATTAATCTTACATAGGTCCCCTTTCCTTATTTAGGCACATGTCCTAATAGACTCATAGGCTTATTCCTGCACACTTCCAAAACTCCAAGTTTCAGGCGCTAGCCCCTTTTTCATTAGCCCTTTCCTTCATATGACTCTGGGCTATGACCTCATGGAAAACTATGATTGTAGGGGTGGGAAAGAGTGGTCTTAGGCCAACTTGCTTTTCACCCTGCAATTCACCTCCAAATGCCACGCATCACTTTGTTAAAACTATGGTATAAATTGCGGCCCACTCTCATATTTTTAACATCTGAGCAAGTTCTCACCCCACAATACAACTCGTTCGTCGACCTCCAATCTCTTGGTGATGATCCATGATCAACAACTGCTATCTATCCTCCCTTTTCTACCTTCTTTCCTCATTCCACACACAATCCCATATCTACACGATTTGTCGACATGTAGCTCCCTTCCAAATCAACAGCTACAGTTGATTATGAATCTTCGGCACTAGGGAGTTTCAACTCTCAACTATCTTCTTTTCCCCGTATGACAATCTTCAGGAGTGGAAGATCTATTGACACCTGTCCTCAACAATCAGACGGTTCTGATGAAGTCCGACTCTCTGGCCTTCGGGAGTTCTCACGTCTCCACACACACAAATCTTCGTAGTGAATTTCCCCGGAATGACAGATCTTATGCCATGCATCCTCTCCAAATCAATGACCCTAATTCTCTTTGAATTCAGCTCTTTCTGACCAAGACCATATCAATGGTCCTTCGACCTCCTTCGCGATCAATGATCGAGATCTCCTTCGGGACTTCAGTGCTTTCATCCCCTGCTTTCCTCCAGAGTGCTCCGTACCTAGAGTTCCATATCTGGAGCCACACATCCATTTTCAGATCAACAACCAAGATTTACTTCGGCTATTTCTCCTCCTCCTTGTCCAAAAACTTTTGAAGTTGTGGATCTTATGCCACCTGTCTTCCTGGACGATGGATGATCCCAAATCACTTTGGGACTTCGGGACTTTGACATGTCCACTTCTCCTGCACACACAAGGGTTAAATCTCGTGTGCTTACCTCCGGATCCAACGGTTGCTAGTCCTTCACGATTAGATCCAACAGATGGGATCTGTTCCTATCCTATGCGATTCCTCTGTTCTGCTGGATGCTGATATAACAATCTAGGCTCCTCCCCACAACCGATCTGACGACTGTTTTTGCTCCTCCTCTTGAGATTTTGACTTCTTCCGCCTTGGAAGATTTTGTCAGTGTTCAAAGGCTTCGGCCTTTGACCTTTCTTCTGCGAGTCCGCCTCTTGGATATTGTCTTCACTCTCATAAGCATTATCTCTTCTAAGATTTAGGACTTAGAATGTGTCTATCTCCCATGCACTCCTTGCATTATCTCTTCTGAGATTTTAGAATTACTCAGTATCCTAAGGGTCTCAACCCTTCTGTTTCCTTTCGAAGGAAAACTTCATGCCCTCTTGACAACCTTCTTCTCAAAGCACACCTTGCTGAGCATTTTCTACAGAGTGTTCAACATCTATGTGAGTATCTTCCTCTGATAATGTTCTCCCTGAACTCGACAAAGAGTTCTCTCTGTGCACACTTGCACTCGCTCGATGCCCACCTGGTAGAGCCCTATAGAGTTCTCAGTGACTTTATCTCTCTCTGAACTCAACACAAAGTTCTTCTTGTGCACTCCTTTCACCTCCGCTGATGAAGGTTCAAAGATATATCTCCTGAGCTTCTATGAGGTTAACTTACCTATGTCAATGCACTCCCTGTGGACAATGTGCACTGCTTGCACTCGAAAACTCAAAGAAGAGAAAAAATTGAAACTTATTCAATACTTCACCAGTTTGCACATTCAAACCAATATGATTTAAGAAAATGTTCAGATTTCATTTTCTTTCCGATCTCTTCTTTGCTCTGTAATCATTTTTGGGCACTAGCCCCTTTCTCTCAGTCCCCAATCCAAGCGACCATGGGTCATGACCAAGCGCTATATCAATAAGTGCTTACTCAGGCCTTCAACCTTTAGCTTCGAAAGATTTCTAAGCACCACACAACAATATCTCAAAGTTCCGGATTACCGAACTCGTGAAGTAGGGTAGATCATCATTCCACATCTACCTAACATCCGACGACTAACACTTACTATGGAACCTCAGGTGTCTGAGTTCTGAGCCTTCAGGTCTTCAGGACTTTGGAACTTCGGAGGATCTCACATCCACATATCTGAACTATTAATATCCAAACATTCCCAATCACCTTTGGTGATGTCATTACGTCACATTACTTAACATTTTCCAATTGTGGGGACATGCAACGATGGTTTGTAGCAACCCGCCTTTCATCCCACAATTCTTCTGAAGGTGGCTTGGATTGCAAGACTGCCTTGGGGAATTAACTCCCGTGAAACTTGGGTCCCCGCAATACCTCCTAGCCGTCGATCTTGATGTATCGTGACCAATGCCAGTGTGGGCCCTCCGACCTTTAACTATGTTACGTAACCTCGACCCCACTAGCCATGCTCATACGAAAAGCCACATGGTGGAATACTAGCGGTTGATACGTGGCCCATTTATATGGGTGACACGTGTCTCATTCCAAATGCCATTTCAACCTTCCACAGGTTTGAAACCCACTGAGACGTCGCACACATCCCATGTGTCCATGTCCATCCAAGTGACGTCATCATGACTCACTACTTCGAATCTTCGAGAGATTTTTCCTTTCACTACTGCGTTTGACCTTTAAACATTGTCTTGATCCAATGGTCGATCTCTCCTCTCTAGATCTACAGTGTAGATCCACTTCAAAGATTCGGGCTTCAACCCTTCTCTTGTTTCTGGCATCCGAATTCATTGAAGCCGCGAAGTCCGAAGGACTTTCGGTTTAACTCTTCTACACCTTACCTGGATCTAACGGTTGTAAGGGATTTCCCTTCCTTCTAAACAGATCCTATGGTGCATAACAAACCCTATTACTCTATGGATTTCCAAAGGAATTCATGGCTAATTGCCTCACAACATTACCAGATCTGACAGTCGTGAAGGATTTTTCTTCTCCCGAATAGATCCTAAGGTCCACATTACTTTGCGGCCCAACACCACTTCTGTCGTGGTTTTACAATACCGCTATTCCTCTTGATCTTTGTAACATGGCCAAGATAACTTCTTGGCACTCAGGAAGGTTCTAGGGTTCGAAATTGGTCCTCTAGACACAATTTAGACCTGAAAATTTGGGTCCAATGACCACTTATCTAGCCCATTCATGATCAATGTTTTAAACCTTGGCTCTGAACTTGAATTTTGTCCATTCCAACAAGATTTCTTTTCTGAAAATTTTGCTTCAACTACCACTAACATAGCCCATCTAGGCTCAGTGTTGAAACCATGGCTCTGATACCAATTTGTAACATCCCCAACCACCAACAGGTCGGACAATGCCACTAGCACAACCTTAACTTAGTCTTTAAAGCTCTGATACCAATTTGTAACGTCCCCGACCACCAACCGGCCTGGGCAATGCCACAACTGAGACCCTTCACTTAGTTCTGATGCCAAACAGTAGCATCCCCAACCAACACAGAAACCGGGAAATTCTACCACTGTGGAATATACACTTATATATTATATGCATTTTAATTGAATTAAAACACTTAATCACAATAATCACAAAATTACTGCTACCATACAAAATCAATGGAATTAACAGTAGTTCATATACACAACATAATACATGATAACATTCAAGCATCGCAGACATGCATAACAGATAAATTAAGCATAGAATGATACTTATCTTTTCAATTGGAGTAACACCACCAACTACATGCAGACCTTCCACGAACCTCCCAGCCATAGACCACGCTGCTCATCACGCTCAGCAGTGGGTCACCCCCGAGATGGGACTAAGCTCCACCCAGAGTAAGGGATTCCTAGACTAGGCTGAGGTTATAAGAAATTGCGCAGTGCAACCGGAAGGATTCTCTCCAGGAGCCTTCTTATGCCCACTATTCACGGACTCTCATTCCCCACATGCCTATTCCACTCAAGAGTATACACCTTCACTGTCACACAGTCCATCGGTTGCTTCATCTCCCTCTTAGGGTCTTGAAAATAGACCGGATCAGGAATTCTCAGAGTTTCGTAGCTGGTGCTGGACTCTCTCTGGGAGAAAACCACTTCCTAGCAAACTCTCTCACCTAGAGAGAGCTTCTCACAGGCCCGACAACCTGCCTCTTCTACCATGGGCCTGACATCCCACTTTTTCAACCAGTTTCAACTCAATTCCCACAAGGTGAGGATAAAAACAACAACAATAGCAATTCGATTGACTCACGGTGATAGAAGCAACAAGAATTTGGGTATGGACATCCAAAAATGATAACAGTCCACACTAAGACACAACATGGTTCAGACATTTACAGGGCGCTCGGACTTCACAGAAGACACGGTTCAGTCCATGAGTTTTCCACTAGTTTAGGTTGCGTGACAAGGAATCAAAACACAGAGGTCGATGATGGAGGTCTCGGGTTCAGGTGGAGGATGGGAGACTGACCGAATGAACAACCTTCCCGTGAGGGTTTCCTTCCCTGTGCGTGGGTAAGAAAATGCAGAAGAAGATGAAAAACAAGTTCAGATTCCATTGATCCCAACGAACTTAAGTGAAGGATAAGAGAATGAAAAAACGACCCCCAACACGACTGAATCATCAGTTTTAATTTCATGCGCCTAGGTCGACACTTGTCTTCCTGGAGCTGCATGTGTTTCCTTTTGCACACATTGCCTCTCCCAGGACTTAGGATAAAAACAATCAACACTAAGCATGTCCACTTTAGCCTTCAAGAATTAATAATAAATATTATTCCTTTAGAGGTAAGCCCCTAGCTTAACCCCTAGGCCCACACACTTAGCCTCCTCCCTTACCCAACCTTGTGGAAGCTTAGTCCCCCATCACTCTTTCTTCGTGGTTGGTCTGCATGCAACAATGTTTATATTTTATTAATGATCTGCATAGTTACATATACAAAATCAGGCTCTTGGCCTTTAACACTTAGGCTCTCCAACCTAATAAACACATAATCCCACCATCTTATCAAAACTTGGCTCACCAGCCTACAAAACATTTTTACAATTTATAAATACAACTGGGGCTCATCTTTGGGGATATTACACCACAATTCCAACACTCTATATTTATTGGTCTGAATTAGGATCTGCCATTCCTATACTTCCCACAGTTTCCTGGACTCTTTCATCTTTCCCTTTGTATTCCCCTATTCTCCAAGGTCAATGCATTACCGAATGTCTCACATGTTATTTTCCATAACATTTCCTCGCTAAGGATAACACCAACGACATCATCAAATTTCAGAGTGTTTGAACTAGAGACAGAGTTACTTACAACCATGACCAAGCAATTCTTCTTCTGGAAATGAGAAAAAGATTAGAATATCCCTAACCTCATCATCAAAGTCCAATTTTACAGAACTTAGCTAATTAGTAACCATATTGAATTCATTTAAATGATTGATAACAAACCCGTCTTCGAACATCTTCATATTAAATAATAGCTTCATTAGAAATACCTTGTTGGAAGAAGAGGTTTTTTCATATAGTTTATCCAATCCGTTCATCACATCCTCCATTGTCTTTTGAAATTTTGAAATCCACCGATGCTTCCAGGCACAGCCGTATCATTCCCAGTTCCTTTCTATCAAGAATCTCCCATTATTCGTCCTTCATACTCGCCGATTGTTTTCTTTTCTGCCCAACGGTAGGTAAAGATCCTTCTCATATAAACAATCTTCCATATGCATCTTCTATAACTGATAGTTTTGGCTGTTAAATTTCTCGACCTTAAACTTTCCATCTTCCTCCATTTCTCCCACTTGAACCAAGAACCCTCTTTTCTTGCGAGTTACATTTTACTCTGATACTAGTTGTTAGAAAAGTAGGATCGTGAAAAAATAAAATAAAACAAATGCAAAAATAAAACATAGAAGATACACAATACAATAGAGACACATATATACATGGTTCACCTAGTTTGGGATATGTCCACCAGATAAATTGTCAGGTCCTTCCTTTATTATTATCTAACAAATGAAGGGATACAACCTACAACATACCCGCTATAACTTCGTCTTCTTTCTCTCACAATATCCTCTCTCATAATACAATATTCACTCGCTCACACAATTGCAATACAATTCCCTCATACAAGAAAATAGGTTTTCCTTTTAGGGAAAAAATATATAACATAACTTCTATCGCCAGATCTACAAACTTATAACGAATAGTCCAGATTGACTACGAAATTACAATATTTTACAAAGCAATTTTTTCCAAAATTTTTCTTCGTGAGTGCTTCCTTTGAATCCCCCGCCAGAGGGGGGAGCTCCAAAATTTCTTTCCCCCCAGACCCCC